>VMDR010012867.1:0-25851 GCA_007922815.1 Macrotus californicus | reverse complement strand
TTTTGTGGTCATTCTCAAAAATTTTGACAAAATACAAAGTTTAACCATGTTATCTGTAGCTTTAGTAAATGGCATTTACAAGAAAGGAAACTGATATAGGTACTCTGGACCCTGTGTGAGTACCCAGACAATCTTAATGTTCTCATTAAACACCAGGAAGCATGTACCCTATAGTAGACTTCACAGGTAACTTACAGATACTTAAAATGAAGGTTCTTTTTACTTTTCATCACATGCCCTCTCCATCCTCTTGTCATTGTAGTAATAAAACTGCAGCCTTTCTAAGAAGGCCCATTTCCCGCACACACCTGTATAAGGGGTAAGGGAGAACCAGAAATGGAACATGTTGTTGGCACTAGTCACACTCACTTCAAGTAGGGCAGTTGTAGGATGTGGAAGGGAAAGTACTAGGTTGGTTCTGTAGTTCTCACTCCCTACTCTCTGCCCCTCCCAGGTGATCGTGGAGAAGGCTCCTAAGGCCAGGGTGCCCGATCTGGACAAGAGGAAGTACCTCGTGCCCTCTGACCTCACTGGTAATGCTCTTCTTTCCCTTGACCCTTCCTCCCATGGCAAAGCATCCCCGTCCTTCTTGCAAACATGAGATTGTGAGGCTGAGGAAGTGGGGTTGGAGAGAGTGAGTTGTGTTTCCTGGAGAATTAGGTGATTCAAAAACGTTGACATAATTCTTCCCCATCACCAGTTCCCTTAAGTGTTTCCCATCATAGTGCCTCGTTTGATTTAGACTCAGGGAAGTATAAAACATTGAAAGGGAAACTCGGATGTCTGCTAGTTAAACCACTTAAAATCAGCTTTGTCACTGTGATGTCAGTTTATTCCAAAAGAAAATCCAGACTAGTTTCTTGCAGGGATCACATTTTAGAGATTATCAAGTAAATAACTTTTTTTCTGAAGCTACATTTTCTTTGTTTTGGGGTCTTTGTGTTTTGTTAACGATTTGTAGATACTGTTTGAAATTGCTGAGGATGTGTTTATTTTTCACCTTGATCCGAAGTGGAATCACTGCATCCGTGAGAAACTGGAAAGTTTTCTAGATGCATTTGCTCCAGAGTCCCTAGATTTAAATATCAACCTTCTAGAACTTTTTTAGTCTTCTCAGTAAAAGGGAAAGAACTCCACTCACTGTCCCAACATTGAGGTTCGGTGCTAAGATTGATACTGGAGTTTAGAAAACCTCTTCCCATGGCTAGTTCATTTGTCTTAGGATGGAAGTGTCTTTCACATCAGACTGGACAGGGAGGGGAATGCTTCGGTCTGGACGGACATGGTATTCCCTCAGAGCTGTCCTCAGTCTTGAGTGGGTGTGCTAACATTAGATCTGAAACTCGGTAAGCATGGGAAGTGCCTGTTTTCTGAGGAACAAGCTCCTCAGTGGCATGTTAGGGAATACAAGACTTCTTTGAGTTTCACTTTATTTCTGCAGCTGTAGCACAGTACTGGGCTCTGTTCAGATGGTACTTGAAGGTGGTACTTTAAAGGGAATAGGTATAGGAGAATTTTTTTCTGGGTCTTACCCTTCTCCTAATCCCCTGTGTTCTTCCCTCTTGCCCTTTCTAAAACCTTCCTTCATCCAGTTGGCCAGTTCTACTTCTTAATCCGGAAGAGGATCCACCTGAGACCTGAGGACGCCTTATTCTTCTTTGTCAATAACACCATCCCTCCCACCAGCGCTACCATGGGCCAGCTGTATGAGGTAATGGTCCTGGTCACCACAATACCGACAGGTCGGGTGTTCTTCAGCTCTTGTTCCAGTGCTTTTTGATAACATGCCCGGGAAGTGGAGCAGGAGGTGTTGTCTGTCAGGATCCCCTTACCCATGGCAGTGAGAGGCTCCGGGAGATTAGATACCACTTGTCCTTTAGGAATGGAGCAGCTACTAGATTCAATCCTTTTGAATTATTTTTTCAGTCTTGCCTTGGTTGAGTGTTTTAACGTGAAGTTATCCTTATTGAAAGCCGGAAATGGCTTCTGATTGTGAAAATTTCAAGTAAACTGAAATTTATAATTAAGGCAAAATCTTTAAATTGTCTTAAAAGATAAACTCAGCTGGAAAGAACATGTTACGTGGTTTCGTTTGGTGTAGTTGGTAAATTGTCAGAGTCTGTTATGAGAAAACTGTAGTAAAGGACTTTATCATGCTGTGGCACCTAAGAGTGTGGCTGTGTTATTCCTCCAGGGATTTCACACAAGATGCTGCCGCCTTCTTGTGCTCCGTTAGTGAGTGCAGTAAACTTCGGATACTGCTAATCCAATTTTTGTTCCGTAGCATATATTCCCTGTTAGTGTGTATTTCAATATGTTTGTTTTGTTGTATCTGTGCCCCCCTTGCTAGAATGAGCTCTTAAAGGTAAGGAGTATGTCCTAGCCATGTTTGTAGCCCCAATATCTATGTGTATGCTACTCTCCATGAAGGTTTGTCGTGAACTCAGGGTTGAGTTCCACCAATTCTGCACACCCACTGTTCTTCCTTTTAATGGGGTCTGTGATGCCTTCCATACTTAACTGCACAATGTTATGTGAGGGTCACAGTCCTGGAGGTAAAAGAATGTGGTTATGTTTCTAACCTGTCCTCTTATCCCTCCCCCAGGACAACCATGAGGAAGACTATTTTCTGTACGTGGCCTACAGCGACGAGAGTGTCTATGGGAAGTGAGTGGTGGAAGGCCAGCAGACAGGAGCACCTGGACTCGGGGGGAGGGGGAGGGGGCGTGTGTGGGACTTGGGGGAGAGAGGGGGGGCTCCCACCATGGAGGAGACAGAAGGTGAAGACATCTGGAAACACTACACCGCACACACCGTCACCATATTTTCACCTGCTCAGTTGATATTTTTTGCTGCTTCCTCGGCCCAGGGAGAAAGCATGTCAGGACAGAGCTGTTGGATTAGCTTTGCTTGAGGAATGGAGATGATGTAATTTCACAGCATTGCTGTGAATTTTTGTGTAATTTTTTTTTTTAATAGAGTCAGGAAGTGAGCAAGTTGGGGCCAGAGATGATTGTGGACCAGCATCAACTTCCTGCTCTTCTCTTCGGGCAGAGATTCTTTTTTTGACATTTGCACAAGTTAGAGGAAGAGGATGGGAATGTTTTAGGACTACTGGTAGTGGACCATTCCTGGGGACCAAGAGACACACTGTAATGAAAGCATTGTGTCCCATCTCTCCTATTGTCACACCTCTTCCTCTCCACCCCCCTTTTCCCCCTCTTCTATCCCAGTCATAACCTCACATACAAACATCACAGCACCACTCCAGTGGTGGTGATAGACATCTGACAGAAATTCAGATAGAGCTCTCTTTCTTTAGGAAAACAGGGGCCAGGTGTGAAGGATATGTGATTATGAAGATAGTTTTGATAGCACTAACTGGAACTGATGAAGTATTGAACATCTCTGCCTAACCTGCTATCTCTCTGGTGCCCCTTATTCCATACCTCCCGTGGGATTTAATGAGCCTCAGCCATTTCCAATTTCAGACTCAAAGGATGCCCTCCCTCCCTGCTGTCCCTTCGATCTCCCATGTACAGAAATGCTAAGTGATGGCCAGCTGCTTCCCTCTGTGGGTTTTCATTTACTGCAGCTGCTAGTTAGAAAAGTTTGAGGGGATGACTTTTAGTAATTTGTGGGATTCTGTTGATTCTGATTATTTTAACTGTAGGGGTTACGGGTGGGGGTGGGGAGCAGGAATTGCAACTTGGACGTGACATTTCAGTTCATCTCTGCTAATGAAATGGGTCCTTCCAGTGGTGGGGGACTCTGTTGATTCTGTTAGCTGCAGGCTCTTGTGTAATGAAGTTTATACTGTCAGGCCAAGGAAATAAAGTAATTGCATACTTTAAAAACCCACTGTGAGTTCAGGACTGTTGCCTTTGTTCAGTAAGTATTAGAATGGATGACAGATGGAGCCTCTGAGTAGAGTTTTGAGTGGGGTGAGTGTTAGCAATGTTTGCTCAGACATGGTCAGACACACGTGTTTACTGACCAGAAGTTACCGTCCACAGGTGAATGTGGACGTGGGGCAGTATGTCTGGTACATTGGTGATGTGTGTGTGATTCCCCCCCCCCGCCCCAAAGAGCAGTGCTTTGTCACTGCTGTGTGATTTTCGGAGGTGAAGGGGGTAGACTGCCTACATCAGAATTTAGCGGGTGGAATTGGGGGTGTGCTGCTTACATGTGCAGATGTCTAAGCCTTGTCCCAGCTTTAGCCCACTCAGAATCTCAGCGTAGGTGCCCATGTTTTCAGTCTCCTGAGTCTCCTGCACACTGAAGGTGGAAAGGTGTTAACTCTGTGTAGTTGCTTTTGCTCTAAGCCCCAACCAAAGAGTCCCTCCACACTTTGGTCAGCATGAGGCTAGAGCAGGAGAGACACCTAGGTGAGCCTCAGAGGGTCACACAAGCTTGGTATCTTGTGACCATTTGAGTCCTCAGTTACAGACATATTCTGTCCACATCTTCATCACTTTGAGACTAAAGGAAGTAAGGCTCTTAGGGTCATACAAGATGGGTGTCTTCAGACCGTTTCAGTCCTTGAGTCAGTCAGGGATCATATGAGTAGGAAGTTGGGGTGCAAGTTATGCAACAGTGAAAAACAGATTAGTAGAAACTGCATTCTTAAAGAATAAAACCTTCCTCTGAGCCTTTAATCTCTTGCATCTATATCCCCAAGTGGTGTTTACCTCTGTAAAGTGTTATGGGGTATATTAGAGTCTCCGGAAAGGAAGTAGATGGTTACGAAAGATCAGGGAAGGATTCCACCCCCCACCAAACCATGCCCAGAGTACTGACTGAGAAAGGTCAGGATTGAGAGGGAAGGAAATTAAGCTCTAAGGACCCTGGCCAGGTAGCTTAGTTGGTTAGAGTATCCTGATACACCAAGGTTGTGAGTTCAATTCCCCTGTCAGGATACATACACAAATCAACCAATGAATACATAAATGCATGAAACAACAAATCAATATTTCTCTCTTTTCTCCCCTTCTCACTCTCCAAAATTAATGCATGAAAACTAAGGAATTTTGATGTTGACATCAAAGCACTGAAAATGGACACCTGTCATTACTGACAAAAATATTGAGGTGTTGCTTCTGATAAGCCAAATGGAAAATTAAGATACTATATTTTGAGGCTGATAGACTTAGTCACTACCTAGGAATGAGATGGGATGAATGTACAAAATAAACACATGACAGATCCAAGTCCCCTAGACACATGCACAGCAGTCCCCGTAGTGCAAAGGGTTGCGGGTCAGCGCTAAACCAGAGAGGGACTTTGAATGTAGAGCTTCTGTTTCCCTAGGAGGCCTTCACTTATTTCAGCCTGACCTATCTAGATTTTTCTGTTGGACAAATTTGCCCTTACATACCATGTTAGACGAGGTCTCTGATGTGATAAATCCACAAAGTCCAAATAACTTGGGTAAGTTCAGGGGCAAAGGCAGGCTGGATATTTCAATGGTCTGATGTGGCCATGATGCTCTTTCCTGAGCATCAGTGTCTCAGATCCACTCCCATGTTTACTGCTGGTTAAGTTTTAAAGCTTATTGGAACCCTCTGGCCATTGTGAGTCAAGTCTCAGGGTAAAAGCAGTTTAGGAACCCTGGCTAGCATAGCTCAGTGGATTGAGTGCAGGCTGTGAACTGAAGGGTTGCCAGTTTGATTCCCAGTAAGGGCTCATACCTGGGTTGTGGGCCGGGTCCCCAGTAGGGAGTATGTGAGAGGCAACCACACCTTGATGTTTCCCTCTCTCCTTCCCCTTTCTAAAAGTAAAACCTTAAAAACTGGATCCCATGTCCCCATGTAAGGTTGACACTCTGATAATTCTTTCTGGGATTGAAGTCCAAATGATGCGTCATATAGACCCATTTTCCCTGTGGAATCCAGTATGACATCATTACTATCAAATGAGTGAGTCCCAGCTTTTACCATATATTTTGGTAGAAAAAGTTCACATGTATTTGTAGGGTAAGTATGCATCTAGGTTTGCCAAGGTGAGTCAATGTATGCTTATTGTACTGATTGATTTATGCTTCCTTATTTCACTGTTAACAAGTTTCCCATTGGATGAAAATATGTGGTCCCTCTCCTTACACTTAGTATAAAATGGAAGGTTATTCCCACCATGGAGACAGAGATAGAGAGAGAGACACACTGCCTGTGTCATCCAGGTACCTCCTGCCCCAGCACGGCTGTGAACCCAGTGTGGGTAGAAACCAGAAAAAGAATGCCACTCTTGAATGACAGTTTGCCATTTTTTTCCCCAATGCAGAATGGTTTTCTTCCTGTAAAGTAGGGTGCATTTTAAAAAGTTTATAGACTATTGTGAAATGAGAGGTTAAGACTGCAAAAGAACAAAGAGATGGTGCTTAACTAATGAAGAGTGGTAATTAGGCAGACAGGTGCACTGCCTGGCACAGCGCCAGGGGGTACCATGGGGCTTTCCAGTGGGAACAGCATGTGTACAGGCCTCTGGCTGTTACGGTGCCCGTTTGGTTAAATATTGTCACTTGTGCCAGTTGCTGTGGAAATGTTACATTTAGTGAGTACATGTTGTATTTGTATCATTAATCACCAAATGTGTACTAGGAATGGTATAATTCTGAGGTGGTGTGTGTGGGCTGGGGCGTGCTGTGCGCTTGCCCGCGTACAGCACCAAGTCAGCTGCTACAATAAACAAATGCATCGTTTCTGGAAAATAAACTAGTCGACAGATCGGCTTCAGCCAGTTTTTACTCTCTACTTAAAGACGTGTAATCAACTGTTTCTAGCCGTGTTTTCGTTCCGATTCAGTTTTACTCTGAGAGATTTGAACCAACTCCAAACACTAATCATTTCTTTTTTGTTTCAAGTTTGTTGCATGAAACCACCAGTTATTTTCAGGAACTGGCCCATTTTGTCCTTCGGGGTCTCCCAGTCCGTGCTGTCACTTCAGTGCAGCCTGAGAATGCTTGCCTGCCGCCCCCTCCCCGCCCACTGCTTTGTTTACCTGGCTGTTCAGTGCTCCGTCTGCAATTCGGTCAGCTCTGCCTGTGGCATATTATCCCGCGGATGACTCATGGCTGCAGAGCTTGCTTTTCTCAGCTGTTTGGATGTGTCCTTAAAAACAACAACAAACCCCAAAACGAAAAGCACACAGAGTCCTGTGTCAAAAACTGAAAGACGGTGGTAACGTCTAATTGCTTTTTTGAATTGTAGGACCATTTGAATTTTTTTTTCTCTTATTCTGCAGATGGGCATGTTGACACTTTGTAAATCCATACAGCCAGATTATTTTCAAAGTTTGGAGTAACAGGAAGTAGTCAGATGACATTTGGACATGCTGTCATGCAGGTGTACATACATTTCACCAGTGACTAGCAAGTGACGGAAGGTGTTCTGGTGTGTATTCCACACTGGATCGTCTCTCTCGACGGTTGTATTTTCAACACGGCAGTGTGTTTATCCAAGGTCCTATGACTGGATTAGAGCTGGTCAGCACTTCAGACTTGGATGAAGTGACCCTGAGCTCGTGGACGGATGGTTGAAAACACGTCTATCTTTACACTAATAGTAGGCTCAGCATTGCTCGCATCTTTCAACAAAAGCATGATGATTGCTTACTGCTTGGTTTCCAAAGAATAAAAGTAACAACAAGCCGATATCATAAAGGATACTAACACTGGCCAGCTTCTTACCTCTAAGTCTTGGCTCAGCTGTCATCTCAAGCCTACCCTGAGGACCCTGTTGAGTATTCCGACTCCTTCCCCACTCTCAGCTCCACCACTCTTTCCTGCCTTACTCTGCCTTGTCCTTTACGCTTAGCACTGATCAGTCTGTTTCTCACTGGATTTGTGAGCTCCGCAAAGGCGGAAACTGTGTTGTTCACTGGTGGACACACACTAGTTAGAACAGTGCCTGGCACGTTCCATAGATGACGCTCAAAACGTAGTGGAAGAGTAGCAGCTACTGATAGGGCTGAACATTCAGCGCAAGGGTTAGGTAATTCAGTCGAGAACTACATTTTTTTTCCCTCCAGAGCACTCCCCTGCCTCTTAGGCTTGAACGTTTTACTTCCTCCTAAACTGTAAGGTTCCCCGTGAGACCTGCAACCCGGGGAGCAGCCGACAAAAAAAGAAAAGAGCTACATTTTCCATGAAAGCACAAGCTGTTAAAGGACCATTAGAGGAGCTTTGGGAAGAAGCCCTTGGAGCTTACTACAAAGAAGATCTGGAGACAGGAAGTAGGGTTCAAATCCCAGCTCTGCCACCTAACTAGCTGTGTGACATGGGCCCGTTTACTGTTGTATGTGAATGTGACCCAGGTCCCCTTCCTGTCAGACACACTAACTCCCCCATAGGTCGCTGTGACTATGACAAACCCTTTGCAAACCACAAACAGTGGCTATCAGGAATACGTTTTATTTAAAACTAAAATGGCAGATGGGCTAGTTGGCACGAATAATCTAGATTTTCGTTTTTGGTTCCCTGCTAACCCTGCAGGATGTTAATTGGCAAATGCAGGAAATGACATGAGTCAGGGAAAGTGGAATATGTTGAGCCGGGTGTCTCTAAAGACAGCTGGCAGACTTGACGGGAGACACAGCTGACAGGGCAACTCTCTGAAGACCGATTTTCTTGTGGCTGCCGTTTATCTTCAAAGGTGGCACTGCTGGTCTTTCCCGTGTCAGCAGGTAAAACTTGGAGGTGGGACCGAGAATCCAGAACAATTTTAGCCCTATCAGGCTGGAATTAATATGCATTTTTTAAAAGTTATTTTAGTTTTTTTGTTAATTAAGAAATGCCCAAATATTAATCATGCTCTACCCACATTAGCAAACACAATTCCCCTCCCTTTATACCACCCAATGCAGAATGAAGTATAAAGCTGCCTTCCAAAGAGGATGCCCTTGGCTCAGGTGTCTGCAGCCCACACTGCTCTGCGACCAGAAGCACTTTTCCCTCCCAAGGGCTGCCCAGTGCTGCAGTTGACTGGTTCTGGGGTGGCGAGTGAGGCGTCTTTTCTCTGCCTTTTTTGAGGCAACTTTCTAATCTCCAAGTGCCAGATCCCTGAAGGACCCACACTTCTCATATACAAGTGAGCAAGAAGGTGAATTAAGGGAAAATTGAAGGGCAGTAAAGAGAACAAACGTTTATTGGCCAATTATGTATATTTGTATAAATCACTGTGCTAGATTCTTTTTAAAAAATGGACTGTATTGGGGTGATATTTGTTTGTGAAACCATACAAATTTCAAGAGTACAACTCAACAAAACCTCATCTGTACACTACATTCTGAGCCCCTTGCCCCAGGCACAGCCTCTTTTCCATCCCCATGTGCCCCACTTTGCCCACCTCCACCCACCCTCCACCCCGCTGTCGCTCTGGCTAACACCACACGGAGGTCTGTGTCCGTGTGCTACGTGTGTGTGTTCTTTGGCTGATCCCTTCACCTTCTCTCATCTAGTCCCCTCCCCTCTGACAGCTGTCAGTCTGCTCCACGTACCCACACCTCTGTTTCCATTTCGTCAGTTTATTTTGTTCATCAGATTCCACATGTGAGTGAGAACATAGGGTATTTGTCTTCTCTGACAGGCTTAGTTCACTTAGTATAATACTCTGCAGGCCCAGTCATGCTGTTGCAAAAGGTAACATTTCTTTTATGTCTGCGTATTCCATAGAGACATGTACCACAGCGTTTTTACCCACTCATCTTCTGATGGGCACTTGGGCTGTTTCCAGAGCTTGGCTATTGTAAATAACATTGCAATGAACGTAAGGGTGCATATATTCTTTTGAATTAGTGTTTTGGGTGTCTTTGGATATATATGTAAATTAAAGCCAAAATGAGATATCACCTCACACCTGCCAGAATGGCTATCATCAGTAAATCAAGAAACAAGTGCTGGCGAGGATGCGGGGAAAAGGGAACCCATGTGCACTGTTGGTGGGAGTGCAGACTGGTGCAGCCACTGTGGAAAACAGTGTGGAGTTTCCTCAACAAATTCGAAATGGAACTGCCTTTTGACTCTTCTTGATTCTTAACATTGTCTTGCTAATCTTGGAAAATAATATTTTGATTCAATTTGGCTACTAACTAGGGAAAGGCTAATTTTTTCAAGAAGAAATGGCTAATGTTGTAGCTACATTCAAGCCCAGGTCCAGCTGCAAACTTCATGCATGGGTCTTCACCATGGTCAAAGCCAATTAGGGCCATTAGGGATTCCATGTGAAATTTGGATCCAAGACTGAAGCTGGAAAATAGTTCAGTTTCTATTTGTAATAGTCCCTCGTCCTGTAACTGAGTCATTTGTGCTTGCTTAATACAAATATACCAAGCGATTTCACACCTCTGTTCCTGTCCTTACACTGCTTTATTTGCAATGCCCTTCCCCGTCACCCTCCCTGCCCACCGACCTTCCTCCAGGAGTAGCACCTGTGTGAGGATTACCGTAGGTACAAGAACAAGGAACTGTAAAACAACAGAGACTTAGAAAAGTTACTTATTTCATTCTAATGTGGAAGTGTTCAGGTGTGGTACAGTGATGGCTCTGCATCCAGAGACCCAGGTTAGCCCTACCGCCCGCTGCACAGCAGTGAGTGGTGCGTGGTCCTCTGCCTTAAGTCAAAGGCGCCCCCTGTTCCTATGATTGAGGAGGAGAACCCCAAGAGGGCAGAACACAAGTCAGCTCTGTCTCTCTATCGCTCTCTTGTTTTCTTCCAATTTTAAGTCCAGCTCTCTCTTACAGAAGGTTCTTTTAGGCACAAGACAGCTCCACGTATTTTACTGGCTACAACTTAGTCACCTGGCCACACCTAGTTGCAAAGAAAATTGGAAAATTTTGTCTTTAACCTCAGGGGCATCTGCCTGGCTCAAAACTTTATTACTGTGGACCCAGAGCATGAAGGGTACTCTTCTGTGAACCAGCTCCTAAAAACTCCTTTTAAGCTTGGAAAACTTGGCATATACTTCTCAGTGCAAGCTCTATATCCTGTACCTCTGTACTTCTGTTAAAACATCCATACATTTTATTGTGCTATTTTTTTGTCTTGTTTATTTTGTTTTAAAGATGTCTTGCTTCCCAAATTGTATTTTCAGTCCCTCAAGGCCTGGGACCATATTCTAAGTGTCTCTGTGTCCCTGGTGGCCAATAAGTGACTAGGAACAAATGATCGTTAAAGGAAGGAATGAAGGAATAAGCCCATGGATGCTTATACTACAAAATGAGATTTGCGTATCGATAAAGACTAACTGGAACTTCAAGAAAACGTGATCGGTTGGGAGGGTCTGTGGGAGTTCTACTGTACGTCATTGTGAGAATCCTACTTGTGAGAACCCCACATTCGTGAGCCCTGCAGGGAGAGCTCTGTGTTTGTAATGAAGCTCTGCTCTTCTAACTTCCCCTTCCCTTAGCTTCCTTTCTGTTATGTAAATACCCCTTCAACTTGGCAGGCAGGCCTGAGTAGGCACTGGCTTGGAGTGTCTGCATGTGTTGGGTTGCAGCCTCCCTGTTTCCTGAATAAATCCTTTTTGGTGACAAAAGGCCTAGTTGCTATTTTTTAGTGGACACTGTTAACTCTTAAGACATGTCCACCTGAGCTCTTTAGCTTAATCTAGACATTTCTGGCATTAACTGCTTAACCAAGCGATTAAGAATCCCTTCCTCTCATTAATGACATGATTTTTAGCCAAGTTATATGGGAAATATTACTATAAGATAAATTTAGAATATGGTATTTGCAATGCAATTTTAACTCAATGAGTGTGTGTAATGTACTAATTACACAGTAATAAAACATTAACGTTCTTAAATTCCCAGATTCAATTTTATTACCAGGGATTAAAAGAGACTGAGTTTTTAAGTGAACATAAGGCTAATCGACCTGCTCTCTTTTTCTGCCTCAACAACAAAAACAGTCACAAGGGACCTAAGACAGGTGGGCACTAAGTACAGCTGGTGGTTTGACTCTCCGTCTCGATCCTCTGTTTTGCTTCTGAAGAGCAGGCGATAGAGGACAAGTGATTTGCACAATGCTCCCAGTTATACATTTCCAACCTATTTTGGAAGGTTAATTGCTGGTATATTTATAATTTGTGAGCATATTTGTTAAAGTTCTCTCTCTCTCTCTTTTTTTGTAGAGACTAAAGTTTTTATTAACTGTCCAAGAAAGGAGAGGGGCCTGGTGCGGACAGGTACACCAGCACTGAAGAGTGGGGGCTTTGAGGTTTATTGGATTAAAAAAGTGTGGGGTTGCTCTTGTGTGGCCCCTGGGCTGTCAGGGCATCGTGACAGGGGGCTGCTGTTTGTTCCAGCGTTTTCTCCCTGTGGGTGGTTAGTTCTGTTCTTGCTTCTAGTAATTTCCAGTCTGATCGCTGGCTGTGAAGGTGGGTGAGGAGAAGGCTGCCTGCAGAGTCCGGAGAGACAGAGAAGGGTCAGAATCCTCTCTCCAAACCTCACAGAGACAGGGTTTGGGGGTGAGCCTGGGTCGAGCTTCTGCTGCCCACTGCATCCCTGTTCACAAGTCTCAGGAGGCCAGAGGAGAGGGAGAAGTAGAGAATGTCCCCATACAGGCCACCAAAATGTTAGTTAGGGTGGTCGGTGACACAGGCTGTGAGGGGATTCACAAAGAGAAGAACGTGTAGGGGTCAAATTTTTATTCACCCATCAGCAAAGGAGAGGGGCAGCGTGTGGAGAGATGCACCAGGCTAAAAGTTCTTTTTTAAAAGACAGTTACATTTATACTCTTTTAGCAAGCTACCAAAGGGACTAGCACAAGTAATTAAAAATTCAGATGGTTGGAAGAAGTTTAAGCATCTGAAAGAGCCTTACAAGTATTTATTATCTTAGCTAGCTGAGTCTTGAGAGATGTGGTCAAGATGGCTTGTGGCTCCCCAGGAACCAGTTGTTTCTGCTCCCACAGCAGTAACTAAGCATGTGACCATCCAAAATAAACACTGGCGTTTCCTGTTCCGCTTGCAGCTCTGTAACAATACACCGGTTATTTAACCTCTGTGAATTCCAGTTTCCTCACTGGCACATTAGAAATAATGCCTGCCTCTTGGAATTCCATCATTTTGTCCATAGATACTAGAGTGTGTAATAATCCTAAAATACTGTAAGTTTTCATTTAGAAACTTCTCTCCTTCGTCCTTTTGAGCTCCTTAAGTCCTGGGTTATGTTTCATGCATTTTTCTGTCTCAGAGCCTAGCTCTTGGTGCATTTTTGTTGGATCTGAGACAACTGTGCAGTGTGATATAGCGATAAAGACTAAAGCAGACTGGGCATTTTTCACACCTGGCGCATTAAATACAAATCTCAAAGTTGTCAGCAGGCGAGGCATCCTTGAAGACAAAATTGCACCTTCAAGTTCAGCGAGAACGGAGTGTACCTTGGTAAGGGACTTCCTCGTTGTTTTTTACTTGGTTCTCCATGTAGCTTCAAGGAATATCACTCTGCCCTTTGCTCTCTACCCTGTCACTTTGTGGGTCTCTTTAGTTCCTCCAACTCACCAAGACTTTTATAAACTCAAGACTTTCTAAAGATTTATCTACAATATTCATCCCTCTCTATTAGTCAAGCTTCTCCAAAGCAACAGAATCCACAAGCTGATATAGAGAAACATGTAAATACAGAGGTGGACAGAAGTAGATTTACAGTTGTTTATAGGGGAAAGACATGCAGGTTATGATTACTATAATAGTTTTATTAACTCAGGAATGTCACTCACATCTGTAAACTTACTTTTACCCACCCCTGTTATTTCCGTAGAAGATATAAGTACCTACTTCAATTCTGCTTCTTCATAACCTGTGCCTCAAACAAACATGAACAAACAAAACGCTAAGCACAATTTGATCTTTACGTTTTACTCTGCTGGCTTCTACTTGAAACGTAAAATTGGAAATGCAGTGATTTATTGGGCAAAGAAGTGCATCAGGGAACACCCTGATGGCGGAAGAAAAAGTGGCATTGGCAGTGGTGCGGGCAGAAGCTTTTGCAGTCCCTCCTGAAACGCTGGAGAAGATGACGCTTGGCTGTGTCTGGTGACACACATCCGCAAGCGTTTCTCACGTGGACCTGGCCCACTCAGTGCAGTCCTGATGGACACAGGTGCCACACGTTCCCACAGGCAGGACATTCTGCTGAGAGGGCCGTAGGGCAGAGCTGGCTTCCCCCCACCCTCACCCACACCCTTTCTCTCTCTTTTTAAAGCTCCTTAAAATAGTTGCAGGATTCTCATCTGCAAGGCTCATCTGAGAACTAAAGACTGTTCTCTGTAACTATTGGATGTCCAAGCCCATCCTTCAAGCCAAAAGACTGAACCTGCCTGGTTCCTTTGTAAAGTTAGGAGATGAGTGGAGAAGCTACATCAAAAAGCCCTCCAGGAGGGAGGTGGGTTTGAGGACCAGCAGTTCTCAGACTCAGAGTGCGTGAGAATCCCCGGAGAGCCGGTTAAATGCTTTTGGGGTCCCACCCCCAGAATGCCTGATATCATGGGTCTAGAGTAGGGCTAGAATTGGTGTTTCCGAAAAGCTCCCTGTTGATGCTGATGTTGGAACCACACCGTGATCCAAGGACCATGCTATAAAAACCACTGTAACAGAAAAGTACTAGAACATTCCTTATCTAAAACACATCCCTGTACACAAGCATTTTGTGCACCCTCAGTACACAAGCATTTTGAATATGACTAAGCAGTGTTTCTTTGAGATGCTTGAAACCAGCTACATCAGACTTGTCTGGGTTGCTTGTAAAATAAGGGAGATTTCTACCTGCTACTCCAGACTTACGAATGTGAATTTCTGGGGATAAATACAGAAAACTGCATTTTCAACAAGGTTTATGTATGCACATCGAATCATGAGAGCCACTGGTAAAGTGTTACCCTTGCCAAAAATGAGAGAAATTCACAGTAAGTGTAACAATTAGTCCACAGTACAAAGTATCTAGGCCTAAAAAAAAATGAAGATCAGGAGAATGTCATTTGGGATATATTTTGGAGAGCAAATTTATTGGGACCTCTGCAAGGAAAAAAATTAAAATGATCTTTTGGGTTTTGTAATCACCTAATCATTCTTTTTAAACTTGGATAATATTGGCATGTTATAATTTTCATATGACCACTGTAATGTAGATTTCGTTGGTTTATTCTTGAACGAGACAACCTGGGTCTTCATACACTGCAGCCACTCAAGTCACCATCTGTCCTACCGATTGAGGTTGGGCTGTGTGGTGTCCCCAATACTAGCTGCACAGCAGTGTCAGTGGCCAGCTTTTAAAAACCCAGCATCTCTCTGGGAAGGACTTGGGGGAGGGTCTGAACATCTTTACATTTTACAATCCCTTCAAATGATTTCTGTAGCCAGGGTTGAGAAGCATCTCAACTGGGTGCTCACTGGTACCAGTCTCCTAAATTCACTTCACTTTTCCTACTAAGTAACAGACCTAGAATAATCCTTGCCAGATCCAGTTCCTTCTTCATCAATACTTGCGGGGCTGTGGAATCTAAAACAATCCCAGTCAGTGAATTAGATTTCTGCTAGACCGGCTTCTTGAACATATTTAAGAAAATAACCACCTGGCTTCTGCCCACAATGACTTTGATTCTATTTTGATCTGACTGAAAGGCTTTGATGAACTAACTTACAAGGCTGCCCCCAAACCCTAATCTTCCCTCCCACTCCGTCACAGCTGGGTCACTGAAACAATTTATGTCCATTGCACTGGTGACCACAAGGTGGCAGTCCAGATCCATTTAATAACTCAAGGCTGCTTTGTAGGTGGCTGCCACTTATTTTCCCTTTTGCCTCTAATGAGGGAATGTGTCACCTTTTTGTAAACAAAGGCTACAGACTCTTACTAATAGCAGAGTAGCCGGAAATATAAGAGATCATCTTCACTGATGGTCAACTTTTTTTTTATCTTCTAAAGGAGGCAGACGCATTACACATTTTTGTTTTTCTGACTTTTAGTATCTCAGAATCTAGATAAAATACTAACACTCTCAGACAATGGAAATCCTTTTGTTCAAAAAAATTAAAAGTGATGCATATTCAAGAATAAAAATAAAAGCGTATTTAAAAGAAAATAATAAAACATAGATCTGTTTCCTCATTTATTTTGTTTGAGTTACCTAAGAGGTTAAAAAGGGGGGGTTGGGGAGAGACCCAATACAAATTTATAAAAAGAAAAAGCAAAATTCTTTATGTTTTATCTCAGTTTTTACATCTCTGAGAGGTTTGCTTCTATAAAAGGTGAAGTTTTGTTGACAGACGATCACTGCAGTTCAAAAAGCAGGTATCAATGATAAATTCCTTTAAATACCTCTGAGACCTGACTATTCTCACTGCCTCCGTCTACAGGTCGTTAATGAAGAACTTCCTCTGTGCAGGTGGGTAGAGGAGGCTGCAGTGGGAAGAGGAAAAGGAAATGAACACTATTTTTTTTCTTGGTTAACCTCAGTCTACTTTTTGTTTGTTTAGGAGGTTAAGCTTTTAAATAAGTATAATTAAAAACTAGAACTACCTTTTGGTATTGCTTTAAAAAAACATGAAACAATAAAAAATTAAAATAATCTCTGCAGCTACTAAATACACACTTCAGTAACGTTGTTTCTAAGGGTCAGGTCCCCTGAAGAGGTGACATGTGTACAGTAGTCCCCTCTTTTTCTCTCCAGCCTCCTGCGTAGCGAGTCAGTTGCTCTCTCACTGATTCATTGTGACCCACCCTGGTCCTCTGTCTGCTTCTGGCAGCTTCCTGCGCACGCACTGTTGTGTTCTGCTGACCTGCTCCTCTCAGGCCTTTACGTCCAACTCATTCTTAGACTTTGTCTCAGCTTAAATACTACAATTTCTGTTCACCCAGTTAGATATTGCAGGTTCCCTCCACTATTGCTCTGAGTGCCAAGTGATTTTTTTGTTTCATTTATAACACTAATTGTAACTTGTATTTCTTTATTTGCTTTTTGTACTTAGATTTTGTAGTTTATTTCATTAGGAAGAATATAGTCTCCATGAAGCCAAAGTCCATGCCTATTTTTCATTCATTCAATAACTGTCACATAAATATTTAATTTGCGCCTGCTGTGTGTCAGGTACTATGCAATTCGGCACACAATGAGTATTTGTTACACAATTAACAGTATCTGTTTCAAAGAAACTCCCCCTTTAAAATTTTCTGTATATACAGATGCAGCACCACGTGGTTGCAAGGCCTCTCCTGCAGGGTGTGAGCTTTGCTAGCCCCTCCCCCAGGAGGCTGCTGCAGTTGGCCAGGGCCTGCTCCACTGGAACCATGTGGTACCAAAAGGCAGTCCTAAAAAATGCCAGTATGTCCAAGGAGATGTAACAGGACTCCATGGAATGTGCTACTCTGGCGTTGGAGAAATACAACACAGAGCAGGATATTGCGGCCCACATTAAGAAAGACTTTGACAAGAAGTACAACCCACCTGGCAGGGCATCATGGGGAAGAACTTCAGTAGTGACGGGGCACATGGAACCAAACACCTCACCTGCTTCTACCTGGGCCAAGAGGCCATTCTTCTGTTCCCATCCGGTTGAAAGTGTACTGCACCGTGGCCCCAGTCATCCATTCGAAAATAAGGACTGCAGCCTAAATTCCAGATCCCAGAGATGAAATCTACAGCCTTGTCTGAAGGAACACCTTGATCTTGAACCTTTGTCCTGTTGTTTTGTGCAGGGCAGTCTCTGTACTGGTTTGTTGTGGCTATAAAACAGCAAAACAGCTTACATGGGTATTTATTTTCTATTCCATACCTCTCTGCTCCATGTTTCCCCTCCTCAAAATCCATTCCTTTCCCCCCAAAATAAATCAGTTGGAGAAAAAAAAATTTCTACATATAAACTGAGAAGCAAATAATAGATGTTCTTACTCTTGAATTTATCCAAAGTAGATAATTTCATGTGAATCTCAACAAGAAAGAATTTTTACAGCTAAATTTATTAAGTAAAAAATATGTGTGAAAAAACAAGAACATTCACTGAACTAATGATTTATATATGTGGACCACACATCACAGAACCAGAAACATTTTAGCACAAAACCAAAATAATCCAGCATACGACATTAGTTTTAAAAATGATGAGTTGAAATTTCATGAATGATAAAATACCAGCCCACCCAGCGTCTAAATTACAGGAAGGTTCAACCTTAACATTTGATTACAGTGACCTCTCCTGACATTTGAGTTGTGTGGATCTGACCCAACAAAGGATAGTAATGGGTGGCCTTTGGGCCTGAAATTTTTTCTGTACATCCACCTACTCTGGCCTTCAAAATGTCGAAAGTTGGTCTTGAACACTCACCTAATTATCACTATGCAGTTCAAGAAGCTCAGGAATTCTGGAAGACCTGATTATGAGGATTAGCTATCCCCCAAGTTATTCATGCTATCTTATTCTTGCTTTTGCTGTAGCTAAGCACTTAACTGTTTTTGTTTGATTCTTAACTTAACAAGAAAGATACAGATGTTGATTCCATGTCACGGGGCTAGAGTAAGCTTCTGCCAGGACAGTGCACAAGTATAAGGAAGGGTATAAATATATTCAAAGTGAAAAGATCAGTCAAGCTGGGTAAATAGGCACCTAGATAACTTATCTCTAGGAGTATGAGTTCTAAGAAGCCAGGCACTAGGAAGATGACAGAAAAAGGGCTTTGTGCAGGCAAAAGGCTTTAAAGTTACCCTCTGCTTTCTGAGGTCGATGCCAATTCAGCTCTACCATTTCTTGTCTGTTTGGTATGATCACAGGTTCTGATGTTGATAGTTGATTTACCATCTCTTTCTCCTTCCAGCATGACTGTGTGCAATTTCTACAATAAAACCTTTAATTTTGTCAATTTCAAGTGAATTAATATGCTCCTACTAAAATTATGAGACCACATGGTCAGGTCAGCGTCCTACTGTGTGTGTTTCTTATGCATCATCTGTCCGTGCTAGACAGTGGCCACTGAGGGCTCAGCACACACGCCGAACACCAAGCATGTACCTGCGATTAGGTAGCCTGAGCCAAGCCTCTGACACAGTAATTACACAGGGTCAGGAAAGAGGGCTCAAGTACTGAGGGACATGCCCACCAGCCCAGCCTCTGCTGTGATGGCCACTGACTAGCACAGCTGAGTCTGCGCATAGGTTCTGAAGCCAGGCTGCCAATGTTCAAGTCCTAGCTCCTCCAGCTCCTAGCTGTTAAGCTTTGGGCAAAATATATATGGTCCCTGCATTTAGGTGATGTGTATGACAGATGGGGATAACTTCATAGGGTGGTTGTGGGGATTAAATACTTAACACAGGAAAAGCACTTGGCACTTGGCAAAAGCACAATAAATATCATTGTTTACTTTATATATTTCACTTTCAAAGGAATCTCTTTGCTACCTCTACTTGCTTCTTTTTTTGTACAGTGTTCTGCTTAATGCTAAATTCCTTGCCTTCACCATAGTGATCCGCTTTAGGAGAAAATTACCACCAGGGGGCCGTCAGCCTGTTCCGGGATGCTCATTTCTACTCTCTAAATGTCTTTTTATTCTTCTACATTCATTGTTTAGCTTCAAGTCATGTTCATATTTCTTACCATACCTAGCTCACTAGAACGACTCTTCAATCAAGTTCTCCATACCCAGGGACTTATGGAGGGAAGAGTATTTTTATGTTCTTTAACTGTCTATTACGGAAAAAATCTTAACATCACACGGTGTAGAGACAAGAGTTTACCGAATGGCCCTGTGCCCGTCACCCAGACTTCACAAACACCAGTTCTCCAGTCCAGATGAGCTTGAAATCCCAGCTACCGTATGGTTTCTTCTGTGGACTTTTCAGTGTAAATCTCTGCAAAGCAAACACATTTTTCTAACCCAATCTCCATGTTAACGATCTTTTCTTGATATCCTCAGCTATTTTATCAGTGTCCACACTTCCCTGATGATTGCATATTTTTAAAGCAGATGGAGTAAGAGTTCGCTAATGTGACTGGTTGGTACACCCCTGCCTTTGTTGTGCTTGCTGTCTACATTGTTGAGAAAACTCCATTGTTTGTCCTTAGAGTTTTTCTAAAGTCCTGGGTTGCTGAGGGCACTTCTGTATTGTTGTTGGATGTGCTCTGTTTTTTTCTATTTCTTGTATATTGATAGTAAGAGAGATACTGGATAACAGATTGTATTTATTTTGGGAAATAAAGCTCTACTATTTTATAATAAGGGTCGTGTACTGGCATTCAGATATATTTAATATCTAGTGCTTCATTTTTATAATTTTAGCAGCAATTAATGATCATTAACTACATCCATTAACTCATTACACATGGCAAAATGGAGATATTTTAATTTAAGCATTCTCTTTTCATTTACTGATTGAAATATTTGCTAACTTTACCCCATTGATTATTAGGTTAATCGATGCTATTGTTTATAAGAAAACAATTTGCTGGAGAAATACTTAACTCTTTTCTTTACTAGTTTTTAAACTAATGAGTAACCTCAGTAGGGGAGGAGGTTCTAGTTTCATAAAACAAAATAAAAAATAATTTTAGACTTACAGAAAAAGTTGCAAGAATGGTACAAAGAATTACTGGATGGTTTTAACCCAGATCCCTCAAATGTTAACTGAACAGAATTAAACAGGCCAGGAAGACTATTCGAAAGACAGAACAGGGAGAGATGTTGAATTCAACTCCGGAAAAGCAACACCGAAGAGTCTTTAAGAGCTGGGGTGAGCCAGGGGAAAAGTACTTAGAACTTTAGGGGAGAGTGGGCCAATGTGAGGAGGCAATCCGTGACCACACGAGAAATCGACTTGCTCCACACATTTTTGAACATGAATTTTAAACTTGTTACTCTTCAAAAATCCAACTTATTCTTAAACACGGTGACTCTGAGACAACTGCTTAGACCCGCAGGTGCGAATGCGGTGCAAGGAACTTGGCTTTACCACTTCAGTTATCGAATGGTAATTCCTTTAAGTTGTTCTGTCATATAGGATCTTTACCAAAATAAAAGAAGCAATCAGCAGTTATTTCAGTTTAACTTCTCCAATGCTTTAGGGCTAACACAGCACTGGCGACAAGCCGGAGCTCCTTTCTCGCAGTCCTACACGGTCCGCGGCCTGTCCACCTTCAGACACAGCTCCGCCAGTCTGTTATCCCGCAAGACTTGGCCTGAAAGTGCACGCGGAGAGTAAACACGTATGCTTTCCTGTTGTCCCTGTTTTACTGTCGCAGAAACAGCCTAATGTCACAGGAGAATTATATACCCTATCAGACTCTTCCCACCCCACCATATCTGGTTTACTGTACACTTTTCTTCTCTAAATGCTTTCCTTTCCAGATGGTCATTCTAAGCAAAAAAGTAGCAATTTTTCAGTGTTTAGCTTTTTACTTTGCTGTATATCTCTGTGGAATTTTAAAAAATGAGAATGTTAACACACGCATGCAAATTTGTCAGTACAGGGTGAGAGGTACTCTTAGGGATAGAGAAGAGACCATTCCATCTACCCTAAGGGCTATAAAATTCAGGAGCCCTGTTGTCAACAGTCTCTGAAGACAAGTAGATACTTTATTTTTTCATAGCTCGTTGCTTTACTCCCAAGATGCCAACATTCTTCTTTATTTCAGGGAATATACATTTTGCATATAAGATCTTTTCTAAACATATACAAAGGGAGGGTAGCCAACTACCCTTTCATAGACTATGGGGTGCCTAGAAAAGTAAGTTATCCACTGTTACCCCAACACATTTCATTTAAAAAGAATATATAACAGGTAGTTAGCGCCCATTTCTAGTTCTATTTCTTTAAATAGTGTGACTACATCCTGTTTTTAACTTTATTTTTAAATATATTTTTATTTGTTCTTTCTGAAAGCATTCACTGATGATCTGTAAATACAGGTTCAGTTTGAAGCAGAATATGTGGGGGGCAGTTCAACTGGGGAAGATATTCAGATGTGCTTTGTTGAAAATTGTTCCAAGTGGAGTCCAGCCTCGGTGGGGAAGAATGTTGTCGTTATGAGGAGTGCCTTCCCAGAGCACCGCAAGGAAAGTGTCTGCATACACACCACGGATTTGCCACCTCTGATGCAGTTTGCAGTCTTTATTGAAGGGAATAACAGAACGTGGATGCCGTGAAAAAGGAAAAACAGTAAAGGAGAACTAAGCAAAAACAAAGACCTGTCGTCTTCATACTTGCTGGAGTCTAACAGCATCACTTCAGGAGCTGTTGTGAAATTCGATTCTGGAAAGTTGTTTTAATCATTTTTTCTTCTCTGAAAGATACATCCAGGGGAGGAAAATGTAAGTCTGCTGGTGTAAGCAGCCCTGACTGTTTCCAAAGAAGCAATATTCATACAACGGGGTTTGATATGATGTATTGTTCTGGGGTCAGCATAGTATCATGGTCAAGGTCATGGTCTCTAAAGAAAGTCTATCTTGGCTTAAATCTTGGTGCTCATTCTTACTCTCTGTGCGACCTTTGAAACATTTCTCATCCTCTCTGGGCCTCAGATTCTTTATTAGCATGATGGCAATAATGGTAGCACTGTCTCACAGGGTTTTTGGACAGTACATGCTTAATGCATGTAATCACCGAAGTGCTGGTGCTGGAGATATTAGAAGCAATCAACAAACATTAACTATCTCAGGTGCCAATCGTGACTAGGTTCCCTCTAGTGTGTATGTCCTACATGATTTTCTCCCCCATTTATTTGGCAAGGTCTGAAATTTTTACAGATTGTATATTCACATCTATATGCAAGTATATTTAAAATGTAAAAATTACACAAACATTTAAAGTCCCTCTTTTGATATTTCATGTTTGATGAAGAGACCTTCAATTATAACATGCTGAGCTTTACATAACTGAATAAGCACAAGATGTTAAAAAGTCTCTGTAATTATCTTCTGTACAAGAAAATAGAGGAACGAATAGCGGGCCGTGCTCTTCCAGTTCTTCCTCGCCAGTCTTGTTTTGTAAGACTGGAGTTCAGTGCTTCAGAAGCATTTTCTTGCTGCCAAGATTGTGTTTTCAGCAGAAATAATATATCAGTTTTCTTTAAAGAAGGAGGAGTTACCTTGACAAACAAAAAAATACCGTACGATTTAGCTTATATGTGGAATCTAAAAAAACATCCTAAATAAACAAAAACACAAAACAGAAACAGACTCAGATAAAGACAACAACGGAATGGCTGTCAGTGGGGGATGGGTGGAAAAAGGGAAGGGGAACAAGAGGTATAAGCTTCCACTTATAAAATAAATAAGCCATGGGGATGTAATATGTAGCACTGGGCATATAGTCAATAATATTGCAATAGCTTGGTATGGGGACACATGGCTACTAAACATTACGGTGATCACAGCGTAAGGTACACAAATGTTGGATCACTCTGTTGTACACTGGGAACTTATGTAATATTATATGTGAACTCTATTTTAATAAAAAATGTTTTGAAAAATGCGTGTATAAAGATACCCTACAACCCATGGTTACTCAGTGTATTATAAATTTTAAATTATTATTTTTAACTATCTTCCATAACTTCAAGGGCAGTTCTGATATATGGAAATGTTTCTGCTAAGTACAGCATAGCTATGCAACTTCGATCTCATGCCTCTTACTTGTACATACACATCTAGATTTCACAGCTCCCATGTGACCCAAGATTCCCATAGTAATCCAATACATACCTGTTTGCTTTAGCGTTTTGTAATATGCTGTCTCATTTTGCAGATTGCTTTCCTGTGTCTTTAGCATTCTTTCTAGACATTGAACTGAAAGTCGTAAAATTTGCAAGTGAAGATATATTTTAAGACTATTCCCTCTTTTAAAAATTTGTGATTACAAATAAAATTGAAAGCTAAAATTTCTTAAATACAGTTTATTCATCACTTTTATTATTAACCGAGGGATATATTATAAATTTTCATTGGCATGTAACCGATATTAAACTTTTACTGATGATGGATGGATGTTTACAAATTAATGACTGATGCCTTAATAATTTCAAGTTCTCACGTTTGATTGATGCCGTTCTAAGCGATTTGTAAACATGGAAAAGTCAGGATGCAATGACCTAAGTCATCTTTAACACACACTCTTTTGACATAGCACACATCCAATCAATCACAAAGTATTTGTCCTATCACTGCCGTGCTTCCTATACTTGTTCCCTTCATCACGATGCCACATTTCCCATTCTCAGACTTCATTGTTTTTATATTGAGCTGTTATAGTATTCTACAAGCTGTTTGTCTGTAGTTCATACTTGCCACTATTTTCCTCAAAATGCCACTGGAGTGAATACCTCCAAGGCGCAGCTTCAATAATGCCGCCCTTTTGTCACCTTCAGAGACTATCAACTGTTTATCAGCTGAAATTCGAACTCATGAAAATTAAAAGATTACAAAATTATACCATTTTTCTTAACAGCTCTATGTATAACTATTTTCAAATATGAAAGCTTTAACCCACATGGTTTCACACGAATGTGCTATTTTATTTTGAAGGACCTGGAACTCCAGATGGCACCATTTGAATTTTCAAATAAAGAGTGAAGGGAATGTTCCTAGCTTGAATTTATTTTCATCTGAATGGTCTGTGGTGACTTCCAAGGGACTCTGGAGACTCCGCAGACTGTAGAGAAAAATCTGCCTGCACGCCTGCGTTATCAAGATCTGATCCCAGTCCAATTACAAAGTCATGTAATTTGTTGTTGGGCACAGGGTTTCAATTTGGTCCAGTGCAGACCTCTCACTGTGTCATTTACCCTCCGGCTGTATTACTCTAGATGTGTCGCTGGACACATGGGAATACATGAAAAAAAAGTATTGCTGCATCAGGCCCTCACCAGACCACTTAGAGTAAGAAAGTTGAGAATTTTTCTTACGGTAATTCAGTGAAACCAAAAGAAAGTATTATCACCAACTTTTCATTCCCTCAAACTTGCAGTCTTCCAAATTGTCCCATAAACTGAATTATTTCATATTTTAAACATATTCTCTCACACTAGATGCTGCTAGTCACGGATTTGATGTTAATTGAATGTGGACCTATAACTTTTCTATCTCATGGAAAATGTATGTGTCATGTGCTTTTGAGTTGGCTCTGATCCCTGGCAACCCTGAAAGAGCTATCCACAGTGTCCTGCCCTTAAAATGAGAAGCCAGCCCTCGCTGGTGTAGCTCAGTGGATTGAGTGCAGGCTGCGAATGCAAGGGTCACTGGTTTGATTCCCAGTCAGAGCACACGCCTGGTTTACAGAGCCAGGTCCCCAGTGGGGGGCATGCCAGAGGCAACCACACATTGATGTTTCTCTCCCTCTCTGTCCCTCTCTTCCCCTCTCTCTAAAAATAAACAAATAAAACCTTTAAAAAATGAGAAGCCAAATAATCAAGCTAAATCCTAAGGCATCATTGAAGAAGCAAACTACACCATGCTTAACTAAAATTATTACCCCAAAATATTCTTGTTTGTTTGTAGAATTTCCCCTCCTTGTCCATCAGTTATTTTCCCATCCCTAGTTCATTTATTATATGGCCATAATATCCAGGAAGATCTTCCACATACAATTAGCTTATTTGACACAGGGAAATACTTCTGTTGGTCCAACTCCTTCTCTTTTCTCGCCTGCTTATCAAGACAAAGTTTATTGTCATGCATTAGATGGATTGTAATGCAGAGATAGAGAAGTGTAATTATTCACTAAGTTGAGATAATCAGTGACAGATACCACAGGTCACTCCTAGATTCATTTCACTGGACGTCAACTGCCAAGGAAGAAAACAATATTAAAGTATCTGATTTTTTTCTTGATGTTGGTCAGGAGCAGCGGTGAGGAGATAGTCTGCACACATCATGTG
>VMDR010012866.1:0-25835 GCA_007922815.1 Macrotus californicus | reverse complement strand
TCAGTATTGGTATATAAAAATGCAACTGGTTTCTGGATATTTATTTTGTATCCTTCTAGTTTACTAAATTAATTTATCAGTTCTAGCAGTTTTTTGGTGGAATCTTTAGGGTTCTCTACATACAGTATCATGTCATCTGTAAATATAATAGAATATCAGACTCACCCAGAAATTTTGTTAGAAATGTACAGATATATTCCTGAGCTCTATCCCAGACCTATGGAAACAATATCTGGCTGTGAAGCCAGGATGTATGCATTTTAAGAAGTTTAGGTGATTCTAAGGTAGGGAGTCCATTGAACACATCTTGCTCTAAGGAGACAAATTTCTAAGAAAACTAATCCAATTAATTCAGCTCAGATATCCACAGATACCTGACTAGAGGCCTGACAAGCCCCAGCGAAGAATAGCCCTCTCTGGTTTCAATAATGATCTGATGGAACCTACTTTTCTCCATGTCTGCAATGTTCTTTCTCAAACTCAAATGCCCTTTGGCATGAGTAGGAAGAACATACATCAATGCACTCAGTTTTATAAAGGAAGGAAGAAACAACTCCGGGAATGTTTGCCTGACTATTCTTACAAAGGCTCACAGCGTAGATTTTCTTGGCACTCACACATGTAAATCCTTACTCCAAAGGGTATAGTCATAACATATATGAAAAAGAAATTCTGCTTTACATTCATACCCTGATCCAAGAATAAGCTTACAAGGTACATATATCATTAATATTTTAATTAGTTTGCATCAAAAGATCCCTGACTTTTTGTTGCAGTCTTCAGGGTAAAATCAGAAGTACAACTGCTAGGCTCCCTACACACAGTGAGCATTTAGCCTACCTACAAAAAGGTGACTTCTTTTGCTCATCAACATAACCAACACCAGATATCGATTGCCTGTGTCAGACTTTGGCCAGGAGCTAGCTTGTATGAGAGCTTGACATAGTCCTATTAAGAGCTGACAGTGCTTCCTCGCCATGGACTGAATAAGAAAAATGGTATCAATAATGCAAGTGTGTATTCCCTACTGCATGCTAATAAGCTAATTGGAGTCTAAGCAGTTGATATTTATAATTTCTATATTTTAATTATGAAAATCATCAATATTTTAAATGCTGAGTATTATTTCCTTTAAGTGTTAAACCCCTAATGGACCTAATTGAGCAGAATATTGCTCAGAGCAAATGCAGTATTTTGTTTTAGCCATAGAAAAGAAAGTCATTGGAGGTTAGTATTTTATTTTAATTAGGACCATTGTGTATGAGGTCTATGGGCATATGTCCTTGAAGTAGAATCCCATGTTCGACTCAAGAACAGGATAGTTTTTCCTGATGAAGTTTACCTCGTTATATGGAGCATTTCTGTAGCACTCTTTTTCTTCTTTCTGCTGAAAAATATTTTATTCCAAGCACATAATAATTGGAATTTGTACTATAAATGTGCAATGCAGGCTTAAACAAGGTCATCTAGTCCAACCCCATCATTTATACATGTAAACCATTTTTCATACTGTAACATAACGTACCACTTAAAGCAATACCAAGCACCATAGCACTGAGAATAAAAGGAAGTGAAATAAAAATTCGTACAAATAAAAAAGTCATAAAAATCCATCTAAATCCAGCCTTCGTACATCCCCTAATACTTTATAACATGGCGCCGCACTCCTAACGCCGCTATCCTCTTGTTTACAATACGTGTGTCTCTTCAGAGAGTGATGGCTTCCAATCAAAGCACCCTCCCCGGCACAAATCTCTGTCTGGAAAGGGTCTTGAAAGACCTTTTATGCATCTTTCCAAGATTCCAAGAATCCAAAAACACAAGAATCTGTCTTCGTATAAAGCAGAGGTCTTCACCTGGGAGTGATTTTGTTTCCCAGGGAACATCTGACAATTTCTAGAGACACTTTTTTGTTGGCCAAACTGGGACAAAGCAAGTTGGTGGCAACCAGTGATCAGAGGCTAGGGATCCTGCTAAAATTTTTACAATGCGTAGGA
The DNA here is from genome assembly GCA_007922815.1 of Macrotus californicus. Taxonomy (NCBI): domain Eukaryota; kingdom Metazoa; phylum Chordata; class Mammalia; order Chiroptera; family Phyllostomidae; genus Macrotus; species Macrotus californicus. Next base: position 23,838 of record VMDR010012866.1, on the reverse strand, counting down.
CAGGCCCAAGACAAGGAGTTATCTGACTCAAAATTATGCAGACCAAATATGCGAAAGCCAACAGCCACTGTAAGTTCTTTAGAAAGACATGAAGTTTTCAGTCGTCTAACTTCTGGAGAAATGCATGTTTAAATCTTATCACTTGCATTGCTACCAAGCGTCACCAAGCAAATGTCTCAGTAAGAGATAACATGTACAGCGGCAAGAACACTAGGCTGGGGAGGCCTGGGGACTTGGCTCCTGTAGGTGCGGCTCTCTCAGCAATCAGTTGTGTGAACTTGGGTAAGTCACTTAAACCTCTCATGCCCTCAGTTCCTTCATCAACAAATGAAAGAACCAAGCTAAGTCATTCTAGAAATCCCTTTCAGTTCTAAAATTCAATGATTCAAATGAGAAGTCAAATCACAAGTTGAAGAAAAAAGTTTTAAAATTAAGATACCTGGCTATGCAATTATTAAAAGCAAAAAATAGCCGAAGAGTCCATGGGTTAAAGTTTAGCTATACTGCTCCAATAAATTCGTGAGCATTTCTTGAGCATCCATTATATTCTTAGCACTTTCACTTGTTAATATAAAGATATAAAAGAAGAATTAGATGCTGTGCATCTCTGAGTGAACCAGGTTAAATCATTGAAATCCATGAAAAAGGTGAGGGTTTTATCCAAAGGGTAATATGCAAACCATCACCATAGGATATCCTGGCAATTTTGGTGAAATACAAATTCATAATCCCCTGGTCTTATCGGACTTGGGATTTCTGAGGGTTTGGCTCAAAACCTGTATTAGTATCACCACTCTCAAGTGGTTATGATGTATGCTACTGGTTAAAACCCACTGAATTAAAAATTAATAAATAAGAGTGTCTGTATTATACTTCATAGTGTTAATTATATAAGAAATTCTGTAAGGTTTCAGAGTAAGGAACATTACAGACAGGTCAGAACAGTAGAAGGGAAGTCCATAGCAGGTAAGACGGGAGCTTAAACAGACAGGGTTTGGACAGCCAGGGCAGGCATTCATGTGGAGTTGTGATGTGAGCAAAGGTACAGATGTGGGAGTGGATGAGAGGCAAGCGCAAGTCTGTGAAGAATCCCAAAATAACAGCTTTCATGCTGAGCAGAAATAAGCAATGAAGTGAGCTCGCTACAAACACGTATGGGAGAACCAATTTGAAAATGTCTATTCCTCCAAAGGACAACCATCATGAAAAAATATTCGTTCAAAAATTTCAAATCCTACTTAAATGTTATCTGATGGAAACGCGTTTCACTGATTTTTGGCTAGATATGCAATGCAAGAAGAAAATACAAACACCCCCTGCATTAAACCTTCTAGAGCTCCGAGTCTCCTGATGCATTTCATTTCCCAAGAGCACATGCTTATTGTTGAATCAGTATTCTCCTCTAGCATGCACACTATTTTGCCAGTGTAATTTATGAACAAAATGATATTCCTATGTTGGCCATTTTTATGTACTCTAACTTAACATGATTTTTTTTTCTTTTGAGGGGTGAAAACTGAGAGGTTTTTTCCTCCTAAAACCCAAAAATATTTTCACTTGAAGTGTTGTATAGTATGAGTAATTCCACTTGTTCATTTTTAAATGGACTACAACTTTATTGATTTCTAGTTGATTTCCATTGTGGTTGGAAAATGTGCTGTGTGTGACTTGAGTGCTTTTCAGTTTATTCAGATATTTTATGGCCTAGAAGGTGATGTGCAATCTCTTTAAACTTGTTTCACACATTTTGCCCATCTTTGGTGGTTTCAGGTAGAAGTATAAATTTGGCCCCTGCTACTTAATTTTTACTGAAAGCAGAAGTCTCGGTTCAAGTGACTTACTTTAAAGATATCACCAGGCCTAAAATTAATTTGACTTCCTCTCATTAATAGTATTTTTAAGTCTTATGTGGGAATATCGGCTCTTATTATAACCATGGAAATAATAGATTGAGTTTACAATACAGTTCTCAGTAATGTCTTACTAGAATCAACCTAGGGAATATTTCCAAATAGCACTCTTCTCAGACCCTGAGGAGAACCACCCCCCAAACCCCCCATGGTACTGGAGACATATGTTGAATATTCAAGGTGGAAAGTAAGTTAATTTCTCAAATTTCTTCCCATGTGCCTCGATGACTGCATTGGGACACCACTCACCTCCTTCCCCAAATAGAATTAACTAATATATTGTTTTTAAGATTACAGAAATGACTAAGAAATATCAAATTAGTGTGTGATAGATGTTATATTTTTCTGAAAAGTATAAAACAAACGACCAAATAAGCCTATCAAAATCATCATTTTACTAAGTAAATCATTATAAAGATATGCTGTTTTACATAAATTCATAAGAAGAAATGCCGTGTAATTAAAGTCACTAATGAAACATGTGTAATTCATCTATTCAATGTTGGGTTCTGAGAGTTATCAAAAATAAGAAAGATTCGGTGCCTGCCCTTCACAAGCTAGAAGTATAGTAAAACAATAAGAAGTGTTATCATGTATTATCATGACATCTATTTATGAAAAATTTTCAAACTACATTTTCTTTGAAAATATAGATTTGATCATTTATTAATATAAGCTTATTTGTAATATAATCAATACAAGCTTTATATCCAACACTAGTAATACTTTAAGTTTGCATCTAAGTACGTACTGCTGCCTTATTTATTAAGCTTAGATATTATCCTCTGACTTCTTGTCATTTGAGAAGAGAACTTAGCTCCTCTTCACTACCACCACCCTCAGGTCTTTCCATTTTCCCATCCACCTTCCCACTGGAACATATTTACTACTTTGGAGTACACAGGGCTTAAATAATTTTGACAATACAATATTGTTCATCAAGCCAATGATATACAATGATGACATTGCGTTTACTATCCATATTTTCTTGAAGTTACTTATCTCATTTACTTAGATTTACATGAAGTATCACTAATATTTTCTAAATGTTTCCACACATTTGCCAAACAGCAATAATATTTTTCATATTCAAAAACACATTGGATAATCTAACAGCCTCATCTCTTTCCTGGAGACTTTTCTCCAATGGCTTCTACCCTCCTGTTCAGGCCATACCAGTTGCTGGCTAGACCTTAGGCACTGTCATTTCCCAGCATCCGGACTGAGCTGCTCTGACAATATTTCCAGGGCGGTGTTTGAATTGGTATCTTTGTCGGCTGTGACTGGCAGTGTCCAGACCTTGCTTCAAGACTACATGTAACAACTTCAACGTAGGCAATGTGGAGAATTCCACCACTTAGCAAGGTGGAGCTGTTGGGAGCTGGGGGCAGGGGCAGATAATCAGGAAAGGATAACTTACTGACTTTATCCATGCCATGGACACTGCCAAGTATATTACATCATTTATTCTCTCCTCATCTCTTTGAGACTAGTACCTATTATTATGGTCCCTATTTTACAGATGAGGAGACTGAGATTCAGGAACATTCATCAAGTTATGCAATATCACACAGATACAGGGTATGAGATCCTGCTTTCAAACCCAGGTTTTATCGTATTCCGAAGGTGTGCCCATAACCACATGAGTACACTCTCTTCACAGTGCCTAAAGCATATTCAGCTCTGGTTGTTGGGGGAGAAGACAGGAAGGGCCTGGAAGAAAAATGAAAGGCTTGTGCCTCTTTATTTTTTAACTAATTTTATTTTATTTATTTTTTCCTTATTTTATTTATTCTTTTCCTTATTTTATTTATTCTTTTTATTTTTTTGTTTTTCAATTACAGTTGTCCCCATTTTTACCCTCATTGCTCTCCCCTGCCCTGTCCATCCCCCACTCCCAAAGACAATCCCCTCCCCATTGTCCTTGTCCATGGGTCCTTTGTACATGTTCCCCTTCTTTCCCCTGTTATCCCCCTCCTCGCCTCCAGTCCCTGTCAATTTGTTCTTTATTTCTATGTCTCTGGTTCTTTTTTGCTCATTTGTTTGTTTTGTTGATTAGTTTCTACTTATGGGTGGAAGGCTTGTGCCTCTTAAGGAAACAGTTTAGTCCCAGCTGGGCCACTCACTGGTCAGATATTCTTGGACAAGTCACATGACATCTACCAAAAAAGATCATTGTGAGAACCAACATTTCTGGAAGATTTATTCCTAAATAGGCACTTTTGATGTTTTATCTAATTTTAGTCCCACAAGAGTCTGTCAATGTAGGTGGTGTTATTGTTATTATTATTATTATTATTATTTTCAATCTCCTTTTAGAAGTGGAGAAGCATATCTCAGGGTTCCACACCCTCACCTTTCATGTGTGTTGAATGAATCATCTCTAAATTGTGTGTTTCTAAAAATACATTTCTTTAAAAAAATTATAAAAACCTGAAAGTGTTTATTGGATTTGCACATCTCAAAGAGAAAAATACCAATTACAGAATTTTCAAATGAAGAAATCCTCAGAAAAATATTCACTGGAGTTTCCAGAGTCACTCAGCTAGTGGAGACCAGTGCCCAAAAGTATTGATTCCCAGTTCAACGCTTTTTCTTAAATGGAAAAATGCAGGGATATGGCCCAGGGAGTTACTGGGGAAGTAGGGGGAGGAGAGAGAAAGAGGCAAGGCCTGATGATGAAGAATATGCAGTGTGGAAGTCTCCACCACCCTCTTTTCATTCATTCATCTAAGTGACAGTCCCCAAAATTACAAGGAGCATAAAAGTGAGTATAAAAGCCTTTATCCTTAGAAGGATTTCACAATCGAAAAGTAAATTTTTTAAAAAATAACAGGTTAAGAAATTATTTTAAAGTGTTATAATAAATGTAGTTATTTGCATATTTAGTCCAAAAAAGAAAATTGGATGTACAATTTGGCGTCTGAAATTTAAAGTAGTCATAATGGACTTCTCAGTTTCACTCACTCACCAGCAAAGCTTCACCATCTCAGTAAGTACCACCCCCTTTAGCCAGTTACTCTTGGCAAACCTCACCTCCCATATTCAATTCACAAAATAAATCCTCTTGACTCTACTACTTCCGGGATTCATCTCAAATATGGCCATTTCTCTTTTTTCCACAATCTAGTCTGAGCTCCCCTATTCCATTGCCTGGGCTATTAATATATTTTCCTAAATAGTCTCTCTTCTTCCTACAATCCATTCTTTACCTGGCAAGCAGAATGTCTTTAAAAACAGGCGAGTGACATCATCTGGTGTCACTCCCTTTATAAAGCCTACTAATGGTCATAATAGCCTATTTTTTGTTATTATAACTAAGCTCATTAATGCTTTTTCAGATAAACCCAAGGAGTTACTAGCATCCCTTGTCAGCTGCAACCTACTAGCAAAAGAGCCATTCATGACTTCAGTTACCATAATATATTACATGATATGGTTCTTTACAGAGCAGAAAGCCACAGCAGAAAAGTTCATGGCTAGTTAAATCTTCACAGTGCAAAAACGGAAATGTTCTAAAATCATTCCCTTATCACCCCAGAATCCACTTACCATCACCTCAATATGTGATAAGAACTGAACTTCACACAGTCTATGTTACTATATGTATTTATACATGGGGGCCCAATTCCCCCAAATAGAAGATAAATTCTTATTTTATTATTGTAAGTCACGTTTCTAGGGATAGAAAAAAGAAAATACAAAGCTGAATGGGGAAGCATGATCTGAACACTCTGGTCACTCAATCAGTGGGACAGACTGGCATTGAACACAAAATTGCAAGTGTGGTTACTGTTTCAAAAGTGGAAGTATAAAATATTTAGGGAGAATTGAGCAAGGGATCGTCTAAGCTGAGACCTGACGAACAGGTAGAGGGAAGCACCAGAACTGTGGGTAAAGGGTGGAGCTGGGTGGAATGGCAGAGTCAAGGAGAAGCTCCAGCAGAAGCAGCAGCAGGGCAGACAAATGAGCAGGATGCGATTTTGCCGTCACATTTTGCCTTAATCTTTTCTTATCTACTGTCTTTGAAAAACTCAGCCTTTTCACATAACCATAAATTAATTAAAATACATTATTAAATTTTACCTTGTCCAAGAAAAAAAAAGGCCTTGCCTAACCAGCTACCCTATCTGAAATAGCGCCCCAGTCACTCCCTTCTCCTTCTTACCTGTATTTTCCATCCCACTACTTACTACCTCCTGAAACAGCACGTATTTTCTTCCTTTCTTCACTCACCAGACTCTTAAGTGCCTTGCAAGCAGGGTCTTGGTTTGTTCTTATTTTTGTTAGTTCTGTGCTGCATCCCAGTCAATCAGTCACTAAAACAGCATCAGCTCAGGCTCACATCAGGTCCCTGTGACAGGAATCCCAGTTGCCTCCCTTCAATCTCTTTTTCTGTTAATAGCCAAGGGTAGTGAGAAATACATCATCAAGGACTTAAATTGGCAAATCCTTTTTTTAAAAATACTTCAAATTTCCCAAGTGAAGCATGAGATTCTACTACGTATCTCTCAATCTGTCCTCATCATTTCCACCGATTGGTTTTTTGGTAAACAAATTTAAAGGTGACAATCACCTAGCTGTATTCAAACCTAAATCCCAACTACTATAGAATACACAATTTGATCTCGTTAATCTTTGTGCTCCATCTCAGTGTCTAGCCCTATGTTAACTTCAGCTGGGCATAAATGGTGTCAAGGCATCTGGATGAGAAGAAAAATAGCAGTCAATTACCCAAACTTTTTAAAACACTGCACTTCACACTCATCGATTTGGGCCTGTCTGCATATTAAATGTTACTCAGACAAAGCAAACTGGGTGGTGAGTTTTTTTGTTTGCTTGCTTATTTGCTTTTACTTTGCATACAGATTTCTTGGGGCCATAACAACAAATTCTCGAGACAGACAAATACAGTGTGTAAGCCGCAACCTAGTAGGCACAGTGGTCTGTGTTGTAAGTTTCATTCTGTCAGTAACTTGGAGCAAATGATTTAACCGTACTTCAGTTTCTTCGTGGTACAGAGTTGTGACAGGAATAGAGTGACAAAACAGATCTGAAAACACATCAAATAGCTGAGAGTATTATAATTTCTAAATGTAAGATCCCATTATTGTGTGATATCTCCTCTTTGGTGTACACAAATAATAGGCTTTTCCTCTCCACATTCTCAAGAACTTAACAATAACATCTCTCCCCACTTCAGAAACTCTGCTTTCATAGAAAAGATTATGAAACACCTTAGTCCCAGAGCCTCCTTTCCCACTAGCTACTAAACAACTCTTATTATAAGTAGTTTTAATGGATCGATGTAGCTAGGAGATTATTGCCGGTGTGGGGGATTGTTCCATACAGTCTACAATTTCTTTCTATCCAACGGTTTCCAACCTAGTAGTAAATGGACTGCACTGTGTTATCAAAAAAATGAAATAAAAAATTAGCAATCACTTTGTTAGAAAATGAAACGTTTCAATGGGTCTTTTATGGCCCTGAAAGGTACTAGAGACTTTTTCATCGTATTTCCTTTTGCGCCGTGGCATTTTTATAATTATTTTCTTTTAGACACCAGTATCTGTTCAGAATGCAGTGTGACCTCTAACTATGCCAGACGGTAGCTAAACAAACACCTGAACAGACAAGAAATTCTATCTATAAAATGATAGCTTGATCTATAAAATGACACCCATATTGATTTTTGAGTGTTTCCAATGGCTTGACTGATGTTGTTTTTCATTAGATTAGTAAGTTTCGGCATCGCAGAAACACAACATGTTGTTAACATTTGGTCAAAATTGGAGATGAATTTTCTTTCTTGTTTGTTTATTCTGGGGCTTAGTCCTCTGGTTACCCTAGGTTAATTTTCAAGGTCAGTGAACTGAGGCACACTTCTCACAGAGCTCGCAGGGTTTTTAAACATTCCCTCTCTCACCCCCCACCTCCCCTCAGCACCAAAATATTGATCAGCTTTTCTCTCACGGTCCTACGGAGGTGACCAGGATGCATGCCTAGGAGTGAGCAGGAGCCTGAAGAAATACAAGAATAACGCTGTGAGCTTCTATTTGCAATTAACAAGACTAATGCTGTGAGCTTCTATTTGCAATCAACTTGCCTTTTATTTGAAGAAAGCATTTTTTTATGATTACAAAAGTAATATAAGTTCATTGTGGCACAAAATTCAGAAAAGGCCAAAATTCTACAGAAGTAAAGAAATGACTCACAATCCCATAATTAGCCATAAGCAATACTAAAATTTCAATATGGTTTTTAAATATTTTCTCACCGGTTTCTCTTAAGGATTTACACAACCCTGAACCAAAAACATCTATGCTGATTATTGTGATGTCTCACCTGATGTTGGTTTTATCCACATGTGCATATATTTGAAATAGTAGATTTTTGCAATTTTTAAGTTCCAGGAAGTACATTTTTATTTTACAATTTAGATGTCAAGAGCTCCCTTTCACCAATAAATGTATTGGTGCCAGAACATCTAGAGGAACAACAGGATGAACCAGGAAGACAAAACTAAAGTGGGACAGACCATGGCGAGTTGTAAAGCTAGAAAAAGCAAAGACAGGTGGGCTCCAGCTGACAAGCAGTAGTAACAGCCAATAAGGCATGTGGAGTCTGACATCTCACTAACCTGGACTCTTGTCTTTGCTCTACCACCTTCCTGCTGTGTGACCTCAAACAGGACATGTCATTTCCCGGTGCCTCAGTTTCCTCAACCATATAAAATTGGCATAAAGCCGTACTTGCCTGGGATGTAGCCGAAGAGTATATGAGCATAACTCATAGAGACAGACAAAACAGTGTGGTAAAGGCCAGAGAGAAGGTGAGCAGGGGATGGACAGAGGCGGACAAAGGGGGATACATGGGGACACCTGTAGCAGTGTCAACCACAGGAATAAAGGGAAAAAAGTGAATACATGCAAAGCACTTATGATAGGCCCCTCAGACAGTAGGCAGTACAGCTGAGCTGCTGGCAGCAGCAATAGTACAATATTTATCAGACTCCGAGGTCAATGTTTTATATATATTGCCTCACTTACTCCTACACCATCCCATAAAGTAGGATTAAATGAGAACGTATCCAGAACAGTTTAATCATCCATAAGCTTCAATTACAAGTGAGAAAAATGAGGTTTAGAAAGCGATTCATTGTCTTGTTCAAGGCCACAGAATTTGAGCACGATGGAGCTTGGATTCACACCCAGGGTCTCTGGCTGCAAATGGCACTATATTTTGAAGTATGGTGTTGGGACCACCTTAAATATATTCAGAATTAACCTACAAGTTTACCACCTTCCCCAGATGGATTTTGGGCTCCAGTGCATGGCTCTTTGCTTCATAGCGATCTACAAGGGGAAGTCACTTAGCCGTTTTTTCCAGAAATGCTTAACTTTAAAACCTCCACGTAAACTCAGAAACTCAAATTTTATTCAGAGCCCTGCACGAAGCAAGAGCTCAGAAAATACCAAAAAATAATCCTGTAGCTGGTGAGAATAACCTCTAAGAAAAGACCAACAGGGTACAGTGTAGGAACAGGGCTGTAGCAAATGCCTGCCTTTTTTCCCGCCCGAAGGTGTCTGTTTGCATGTGATTGATTTCTATCTTCCACTTGATGGATTGATACATAGATTTAATTATATCACGTGATGTCCCATCAATACTGCTTTGCAGCTATTTTACATTCAGCCTGGGTGCCAGATTGAATTAAATGGTTTTTTTAAAGCCTATAAAGCAGGAAAATATCTTTCCCTGGTTGGTATTTTTTACATATTGGTTACAAAGAGTCTGTAAGCTAAAGTGGGTAGTAAAGTTCATTTGCTGGTGAGGAAGCCAATTTGACTTTAATGGCCATTAATTTTTTATGGGGCGCCGAGCAGAATTATTGGTGTTGCTCCTAACTAACACACTTCTGAAGCTGTCAGGATTGAGGGCACCTCTATTTGGGAAGCAATTATCCTAACCATCTCTAAGGAGATAAATGATCACACACAAACAACATCCAGGTCCGATCATAAGATCCACCCATAGGCGGGGATTCCTACTACAGCCTCCCCAAAGGATAACTGCTTTTCTTGCCTTAAAACTGGATGTAGTATGTTATAGACTTTGAGTAATGGTGGATAGAGTGAAAAGGGCTTGATCATTTAAGAAAAGTGATTTTCACTGCTGAAGAATCCCTGAGAGGTATCATTAACCCATCACCTTTTTTATGTGCCTACTATGTGCCATGAACTGTTCTACAAATGTAGTTTGCACTCGGGAGAAAAGACAAAAACAGGCACAGGATCTGCTTTCTCGGATCTCACAGTATAACGTGGAGAGTCAAATAACAAGCAAAAATAGACTTGTCAAGTGAGAGTGTGAGCTGAGATGAGGGAAAGGCAAGATAAGGGGCAGAGAGTAGTGGGAGGGAGTTCTGTATTAGATGGGCAGCCAAAGAAGGTATCACTGATATGAGGTAACACACTAGCAATGCACCATCTGCCCCACTTAGGTAGGGAGAGACCTGTCAGATTTGAGGCTTGTTCTACAACGTTGTTGCATGTGTGAAAACTGTTGCTTTGGTCCACAAAGGGAGGATAACATTCTCACTGGGCACTTATTTTGAACTTATTTTGACTTACTTTGAACTTCACACATCTTTTTTCTTTTTTTCCATACATCTTTATTCATTCATTCATTCATTCATTCATTCATGCATTCAATCAGTAACTGTTCTTGACTGTTTCAATTCTTCCAAGTACTATACTAAGACTGGAAATATACAGTAACAGCTAATAGTTATGGGGCATTTACTAAGTGCAAAGTACTGTGCAGACCACCTCACATAGCCTTATGGGCTGACAGGACAGTATTATTATTATTTCCACATCACTAATAGTGGATGAGACCCAGATGAGTTATAGATGCCTATGTTCTCATCATCCCTGGTTACTGTCAGAGCTCACACTAAAATCAGGTTTTCTGATCTCTATCCTAGTTTTCCTTAAACTCTGACCTATAAAATGTTAAACTCTTTGTCTTCTTGCGAGGCAAATGAGATCATGTACATCTTGAAATAAATTTACTTCATAGATAAATAAAGAGCTATATACCTTGACATCCCCCTTCAGCCTTCAGACAAATAATTTAGTATTAGCCTCATGTATAGATGAGACTTTCACCAACAGAATTCAGTAAATAGATGATCCTTCCAGCCAGAGATTGTCAGCAAGGCTGGAAAAGTGGGCAAGGGCCCAAATAGCATCCTTTCCTCTCCTGTCACCCATGAGACCATCTCCTACATTGATTGATTCACCTCTTCCTTCATGCCCCTTGAACTCTGACCCCATCCAGGTCAGTCCTCACTGTTGCCTGCAGAAACCCTACAACAGCCTCCTTTCCTGCCTGCCCCACAGAGTAGTCCTTCTGGAGCACATGTTGCTCACCAGAATGATTGTCCAACTTTTATGCACGAAGATCAAAAATTTTATGAATCCACCATCTCAGCTGTCTAGTTCACAGAATCTTAAAGAAAGAACTCCAGAGGTCATGCTAGACCAGCATTTGTCATTCACAAAGGGAACCCAGAAAGGATACATGATTTATGGTTAATTAGTCCGAGAGCCAAACTAGAATGCAGATTTCTTGCTCTCAGTAAAAAAGAAAAGAAAAGAAGAAATCTCTGAAATTAGCACTTGGGGCATTTGATTGAAGATCGATAGAAGAACTTGTGGGGAGTCGGAGGGACATTTGACTTTTTCACATCTCTCCACTCACATGCAACTCACATCCTTTAGCCAGACAGTCCCTCTGCCCACCCATGGGGAATGTCCATTTCCAACATGCTCTTCATGACGACAGGTTTTCTCTATGTCTGATTGAATGACAGGAAATTTTCTGGACTTGTTCTGTTCATTGCAGGGTGGCTAATAAAGAGTAAGCTCAAAGAAATCAGGATCGTTTTCCTCTAGATAATCATACACATTTCATAAATAACCAGCGATTATTTCAAAGCGCTCCAACATTGCCAACTTACTTCCAACATGATTAGCATAACTAACCTCACCTTCAGCTTAAAAATGACAAAACAGGGACACGAAGAAGGGAGGATCACACAGCTAAGGGAAGAGAAAAAAAAAACAGAAAAAGTAAATCCAAACCATTGCCAGCTTGATGTAAATTACTCTGAACCTTTTTTTTTTCTGATACAGGAAAAGAAGGAGGTAATTAAAAAAATTACAAACATGTATTGACCACTGATTATATGCCAGGATATCCCTAGCTCATTTATCCTTTACCACATATCTATGAACTATTATTATCTTCATCGTGTGTGTGAGAAAATTCAAGCTTAGCAGAATTAAATAATTTTACCAAGGCAGTAAATTGAGTACATGGAAAAGCCAAGCAAAACTTGAACATCAGACATCTGCTCCTTCAGTTCATGCTTAACCATTACACTGTACTAGTAGGGGAGCCCCTCCTCGTCAACATGAATAATGGGCCTGGCCAACTGTAGATTCCCATCATAACTCTTAAGTAGTCTTATCTCCAGTATTCTTTCCAAAACACAATCACACTAATGATTATAAAAACACTAAAAATACTGATAATGTGTCCATATATATATATATATGCGCATGCCAGGCCCACACCTTTGTCCGTGCTGTACCTCCTGCCTTAAACCTCCTCCTATCTCATCACGGCAGGCAGAGTTTGCCCCATTCCTCCACCCCAGTGCCACACCCATGAATATGTTACCTCTTATGGCCAAGCAGATCTTGCCTGTTGTGGGAGGACAGGAAAGGAAGTCAAACAGATGCAACAGGGAGGAAAGTCAGAAACATACAAAGCTTGAGAAGGTGTCAACATACCACTGTTGACTTAGTGACAAAGGAACCATGTGTCAAGGAATAGGAACCAGCCTTACAGCTGTAAGAGGCTGAATTCTGCCAACAACCAGAGAACATGCAACAGAACCCTGAATCTCAAATAAGACCTGCAGCCCCAGCTGATAGCTTGACTTTAGGGCAGAAAGACCCTAACCAAAGTACCCAACCATGTCCTGCTAAGCTGTTGACCTCCAGAAATTGCTTGATAATAAACGGCTGTTGTTTTAAACTGCTAAATTTATAGTAATTAGGACGGTAGCAATAAAAATAAATACACCCCCTTCTGTCTTGGAAGCTTCTACTTTTCTTTCAGGGTCCACCTGAAATAAGAAAGCAGATAGCCCAACTTTATTTTGTGTAATTTTATTAAATTTATTAAATTCATTGCAGTGACATTGGCCAATAAGGTTATATAGGTTTCAAGTGTACAATTCTGTAGCACATCATCTGTATACTGTACTGTGCATTCACCACCCAAAGACAAAACTTCTATCACTGTATACTTGACCCCCTTTACCCTTAAACAAGTATGTGCAATTTTCCTCGATATCTCTCCTTTCAGCCACTACCTCTTCTCTCCTCTTTGACAAAGTACACACTTTATGCTTCTCAATGGTAAACTAGAGCCATTCCTTGAAAGAAAAATGAGAGGGAAGAGACCTCTGCAAAAGAAGAACATATTTCTCATATGCAAATAAGACATCATTCCAGACAAAGAGTCTTAAAACAAAGACAACTCAATATGGTCCCTGCCTCGCACTTCATCTGTGCCGATTTCATGTTAAAACAAATCGTGTGTTTGTGCATGTTGTTTACTTGTGGGGTGCAATCTGTTGGGAAAACAAGAGCATTTCTGTCATCCAAAGTCATGCCTATATCCCACCACATCCCCCTGAAAGGTGTCCAGCCTGTAGCGCCAGGCTGGGGTTGGGGTGCGCTGGCCCACTCTGGCCCCCCACAGAGCCATCTGCACTGCAGGCAGCCCAGGAGGGCACAGTCTGTGCTTCCGGTGCTGGGCACCACTTCAGGCCTCCAAGCTCACCCTTCAGGGGAGGAAGGGCCCTTTGCAAGAGAAGCCTTTGTTTCCTGACCCCCTCTCACCTCGGTTTTCTATAAATGAAACTGCTCCTGCGCACCACAGCTCCAGTCTCATTCAAAGCACCAGTTACTGTGCTTTTGGAGCTGGGTCAGAACACCACCCTTGTGAGTTCTGTCAGCTGCAATGTGAAGATGAAGCAGATAGTCTACAGAGGGGAGCCTCTTCCCGAGGAAACTCTGTGCGCTAAACAGTTAGAAATAGATAGTTAGCATGCCACGGGCCATTAATAGTGGCTCAAAATCCATTCAGTCAATTCCCACCTCCCGGGCTCCTTCTTCTCCCTAACTAAAAAGTGCCACATTGCATGTATCTCCTTGCCACGCTAACTCGCTGTAGTGAGGCCTCTTAAAGAGGGAGAAGTGTCTGTTGAACGATTTGGGGCTGGATCCTGGATGAACGAGCTCTTTGGATGACAGGTCAAAGACTTGGCTAATCCAACTACCTAATCTCTCTCCTTGCCAGAGACTCTCCTCATGAAAATATGTACATTTAGGCGGTCAGAGAAGAAATCTCATTAAAAAATATGGACCACCTACACTAATTCATGCCAAACTTATAATGATTAAGACCTAACCTGAACTAATGCCCTCCCCTTCTGATTGTATGGACCTGACTTGTCTTTTCTATTGGTTTGTTGAAGCCATACTTATTGTCGTTTTTCTAATGAGAAGACTTATTACTTTGATCTAAAAGGACAAAATGTTAAGCAGGAATACCAACTGAATTTACTGAAGAAAAGGTCCTGGCAACAATTCAGAGACCACCTGATCTTCCTCCTCAGGAGCCTCCCCCTCCCTGTCTGTTGCTCCGTCATCTTGCGTGGATTGGGCTTTTGGTCCTTGGTGCTCTGCCCATAAGGTGACAGGCCAATATATGAGCTCTGACAACAATAACCCCAACCAGAACTCTGCAAAATAGGAGCTTCACATTCTCCTGCCCAAGGGCCATATTTCTCCAGCTAATAATGAGAGAGGAGAGGGCCATCAGGTAGCAGGAAGATTCTGTGCATTTTCTTTTGGAAGTTCTATTGGGAAATGACTGCAGAGAAATTCCTCATGAGATATCATCATCATAGCGTAACAAGGTGCTGAGCGTATCTCTCACAGTCCTTGACTGGGAGAAGGCAGGAGTGAATGATACGGTCATATGGCATTTAAGATACATTACATAACAATGGCAAATTAATAGCCATGCCTTCCTGAAGAAAGGAGAGCTGCCCCCCAGGGCAAATTGTGTACTGACTGTAACAATGTTCAGGGACTTGTGACATAGCAGGGCAGGGGAGGGGGGAAGATTATGTAGCACCTGTACCAGAGGCAGGGGGTGGATGTCCACCCTGGATGTCCCTGCATTGCTGGGAACTTTTGCCCTGACTAAAGATGGCAGCAAAAAGAACGTAAAAGATATCGGGAAACTGGCAAAAATAGTATACACTAACAGACCATAGTAAAGGCCAGATATGAGATCATGCAGGAAGTTCCAGGCCGAGCATTTAAAATGAGGGTGTACTGAAAGAGAAGAAAGAGAAGCCACATGGTCTGGAGTAAGAGAGGAGAGAAGCCATGCAGTCTGGACTGAGAGAGGAGGTACTTCTGTTTCTCTGAAGGATGTATGGAGAAACCACTCTCTTGAGACATGTGCCTCCCTGGACTCCACCATGATCCAGTGTAACATGCACATGTTTTTCTGAACCACTCCATGGAGGCTGAGAACAGTGCACCCCAGATCCTAAAGGAGAGAGTGGCTGCGAGAGGATGGCGACTCTGAAACCCACAAGTACATGTTCCAGAGAGGATGGACACCTGTTTGCATGACTGGCTTAAGGACAGAAAAGAAAGTGGGGAACTTCTGGGCATAGTTTTGGCTTGCAGGCTTTTGGGGAGCAAGAGAGACTCTGGGTCTCATGGAAAAGGAGGGCTTTAAGCAGGAGTGCTCTCAGCCCCTCCAAGTTTGGAACCCTGTTAATAAAAACCTGTTTCCTTCAACACTAATTGGTGGGTCATATATCAAGGTATCAGGCAGGACAGTCACAATTTGCTTGGTAACAATAGCATTTCTGGCTGGTATTGGAAGAACAGGAACTAAAAGCTATGATAGTCCATACGATCCAAGCAGAGCAATACATTTACCTGTGGTGGGACACCTCTGCATTGTCTCTCTAAAGCAAAAGCAGTGCTCAGTTTCTCAGAGGGCCCTTTGTTTGGGCAAAGACTAGGGAACAAGCCAACAAGCCACTGTGTGATTTCCAAAGGGCAGTTGCCAAGTCAGTACAAGTAAGGAGGAGAAGGACAGGGCAGGTGAGCCTCCGAAGCAGCCTTGATGACTGGCCATTATCACCGTCAACTCCTGTCTGGGGTGCTCCTTTTAAGAGCTTACCATCTCAGGGGGCAAGGGGCCAGGCCTCAAGCCAATATTGACTGAGAAGTATCAGGGTCACTACACCCAATAGAAGGCCTCATAGCACGGAAATAGCTTTCCTGAATGTTTAACACACCAGAAGCACTGGTGTTTTCTCTCACAACCGAAGGATCAGGGCAGGGGCATACAGTTCTTGGAAAACATGTCTCTAGGTGAGAAGGGGAGCAAGTCAGGTCCAGGCCCATGTAAGGAAGGGATGAAATATGAGCAGTGAAGGGAAGCTGATGAGGTGCAAAACTGGACCAGAAAGAGCAATCTAGGTCTAACTCAGCCATTCACTTATTTATTCACTCATGGAACAAATATTTGCTGCCTGTCTGCTTTACATCAGGTCTCTTAGGCATCCGTGGCACAAATTAGAATGTAAAAACTCTGAGAAATACTTAAGAAAAGAAAAAAAAGCCCTGCTAGTTGACTAAGTTGGTTGGAGCATCATCCTGTAAACCAAAAGGTTGTGAGTTTGATCCCTTGTCCAGGCACATATGGGAGGCAGCCGATCTCTCTCTCTCTCTTTCTCCCTCTCTCCCTCCTCTTCCTCTCCCTCTAAAATCAACAAAGCATATCCTCAGGTGAGGATTAAAAAAACTTTTTAACCCAAGTTTCCTCAAATGTTTTTAATCCTTAGAATCCCATTTCTTTTTCCTTCTAAGAACACTTAAACCATCTCAGAGAATTAGTATTCCCTGGGAAGTTCTAGAAATGCTAGAATAAATTGTACTTAAATTTCATTAAAGGGCAATTGTATCATCATGTTTATCAAATCCTTCAGTCATTTTCATACAATCCTGGAATTTTTTTTTTTTAAAACTAAGAAATTTCATATAATGGCAACTTGGCTGGGAGGACCCCGGCTTCAAGATGCAGATAGACACCACAGAGGTCAAATGTCAGGAAACTGAGTTTTCTTGCTATGAGGCACCATGAGTGAAAGGCAGCAACAGGCTCTCTGCCTGGACTCTAGAAGATGCAGGCTCAAGGTAGACTCCAAATCAGGCCCAGTGAGGCCACAGGAAAGTCCTGGGAGAGCAGCTTGATGGCACTGCCAGTTATGTTCATCCATACAGTGATCATACTGCATGCCTGTTATCTTCAAACATAAAACGCACCATCTCATAATTTTCACAACTGCCATCCTTGCATAATTTTCATTTTACAGGTGAGGAAATTCAAGGAAGTAGAGGTAGCTAGGTTTGCCCAAAGTGACAGAGCTAATACGTGACAGAGCTGAGACTAAATCCAGGCCCATCTGCCTCCAAAGGCAATGAATGCTCCGTGTTACTTCGTTAACACTCTCCAAGGAGAGGTCCCATGGGTGCCCAGCAGACTCTGCGGAGCGGGCGGGTCTTGGAGCTCAGGGCCTGGTATACCCACTCTCTCTCACTGGCAGAGAAATGGGATGCACAGAGGCCCAGGTGGGAATCAGCAGTGAGTCCAGCTCTGGCCATTTGGGGAAGACACAGCCTGTGGAAACCAGTCTTGAGCTGGCAATGCAGCCTTTAAATGGGAAAATTTGTTCTCTGTAACCCAGGAGGAAGTTAATCTAAACGACAATGGAGTAACATCAACAATCACAAAATGCAGGCTTGAATTTCAGTCCCTCACCAGCATCCTCCGTGCTTCAGAAGAATGATGGTGAAGCTGATAAAATTCATGAACCTATCTCGCAAAGAATTGTCTACTCTATAAAATCAATAATGCATACTCAATAAAATAATATTAATGGCAGAAAACAAATTAGATCCATTTTCTATGGGACTTTCAATAACGCTGTGGCATAATTAGTCATCCCATTCAGTGGTGTGAACGAGCTGATTTACAGGCCCAAACACGGTGCCGTAAATGAACGCTGGTGCTGTCAAAACCACACACCTCTGGAAACCCAGTGCAGCCGAGAGGGGGCCCAGGAGATGGAGCTGGACTCACGCTGGTCTCATTGATTTCACAAGAATGGCCTCCTACTGCCCAGAGGTCTTGTTGTCCTTGTTCAATTATAATTTGTCTTGTTCTCTTCCACATAATAAATTCTTATGCTCTCTCTCCCTTGAATGTGAGTAGTATCGCAGCCCCAAAATTTGAAACACTGTCTTTTAATTAAGAGCAACAACTACCTGCATGTGTCTGGGTTTATGGTGATTAATATTTCATGAGAAGAACTTCTGTTTCCTCTCCACGGCAGCAGTGCCAGTGTCCTGCGCGGAGCTCTCCTGCCCGGCTATGGGCGTCGTGGCTCACAGCAGGCCGCTAGCACCGCCTTCCTGCAGCATGGCGCCTCTGGCCCCTGCCCACCTCCCATTCACATCTTCCACCGCTTTCAAACCACTTCCATGAACACCCATCTCATCCTTCCTTGTGCTGAGGACATGCATGGACCTTACTTCGCATCTGGTGATTATTCTTATACCTCCTGGTAACGATTACTTTGTCATTGTCTTATACTGACATGTAATTCTTAGGGCTTTGTTTAACATAACATTAAGCAGGATAGGCCAGACTATGCCGTGGTGTCTAAAAACCAGAAACCCTCTGTCTTCATTTTGTAACCCTTCAGAAGCTAATTTTTCACTCAAAGTCCAATGAGGATGATCAAGGTCTCTCCATCATTTGCAGACTCAGAGATCCACATTCCTTCCATCATGGGATGTTGCCATCACAATACCTGACCCTCAAAGAATCCACAATGGAGGAGAGAGCACAAAGGTAGCTGTCTCAGTCCTTGATGCCCCAGCCTCAAAGCAACAAACACAGCAGCACTAACCTGTAATTGACTAGTCACACCACCCACAGATCAACAAGGAGGCCAGGAAGTGTCCAAAGAACAGGAAGACTGCATGTGGGTGAGCCCTAGCCTAGCATTCTCTACCACAGTGAGCTTACGCCAGGTCTCTCAAACAGCCTGGGACATCAGTGATGATGATGAGTTAGGCAGAGCTTCAGTTGTTTGGTAAGGAGTTGGCTTGCCTGAGCTCTCCAGGGTCCTTCAGCTGAAGGCACTCATCCTACACATCCTCAGCATCCTGCCAGAGCACCTAGACTATACCTCGTGTATACTATAACCACCTTAGAATATCTATTGACGGATTTAATTTGAAGACCGACAGGGAAAACACCATACCTGATCGAGTTCTGTCTCCTCTATAGTTCTTTGCCCCATTTCTTAGCTTTAGAAAGAGTGTAGCTTACAAGACAAATGGTGTAGCAAGGATGTCAGACTTCCTTGTGGCTGTGTCAATTGACACACGCCAATGCCACAACTTTGAAATTTCTCTCTTCGCTGGCCTGTACTCTAGGACAGAATAAAACCAACAATGATAGACAAGACCTTCCCAAGGAAAAAATGAAATGACATAACCTGGCAAGAAATATGTTTATGATACAATACAACCCATTTGTACCACACAATACATTTCCCCTGAGCAGGCATAGATAGAGAAGCTTAGAGCTCAGACAGGGTAATGCCCATTAACAGATGGGAAAATGATACCTGAAAAGGTTAAGTTTCCTGGTCATAGACATACAGTCAACCAAGAAAAGCCAGGAACAGCACCAGCAAAGTTGCTGGCTTGGAGCTGTTCCTATTAAATTAGATGATGTTCATTCGTCACTGACAGCTTTGGGGGAAAATGGATCAATAAGCACTTCCCTTTGGGTCACTTTCCTGCTGTGTCGGATTTATATCTGCAAATGTTTAAAGAGTTCCCATTTACCTGGGGTTTTATGACTTGGTTATAATTGCCAACACTGAGAGAAAGCTGCCTTCCGTCTGGCTTCCCCTCCTGCGGAGAGCGGTCCAAAAACCATGTCATCTCATTCGTAGAACAAAAGTGCTTTGAAGGAAAACAAATGCTGCTTTTTTTTCCTTAAAAAAATTGTTGAGTGCCTGGAAAAGTCAGATAGTGACTTGCAAAGAAAAAGAAAAAGAAAAAAACCTTTCTTTTAGGTGGTCTAGCTACTAGCAGGGGAGGACGGATCACCACGACGGGTTCTCTCAGTGCCTCATCAGGGTCAACGTGAGAGGTGGAACGTGGTTCCTGAGCCTCATGACACCACGACCAAGGAGCATTACAGTCCATGTCTCCCGATTTTAAATTTGGCAGCTACCCTCCCATTTCTCAATATAATAAAAATATACAGGGCCCGGCACAAATAACGCCCCCGGTTTATGCGCTGGTGATCTACACCAAATCTTTTATTAAAAATCATAAGCATGTAACTCTGTAACATAGCACTATAACACTCAAGCACACCATCTGACATTTCAAGTGAAACGTTCAAATTGCCGTCCATCTCGTGCAAGACAGTCACGAACCCTACCAACCACACTCAATGGCATCACTTCTGCCAGACCCTGAATATTATATATACTTTTGTATAAACAATTATGATTCAGCATTATCATGATGATAGCGAGGAGTAACCCTAGCCTATATCTGTTTGCTGATGTGGCATTGAGTTTTTAACATATTTTTTCATAAACTTTCCACTTTAACTTATATGTTAATATATATGCAAGTATATGCCCACCAATATATATTCTTTCATGGTAACAAACAGGGAAAATCAATAAGCTTTTGTTTACCAGTTTCTTGTTTTCTCTACTGTAACATCCTTCAGCTCATAGCTGACTTTCAAGTAATGCACACAAATATGAAAAGGTACAAGATGGGGGGAGGGAAGAAAGCAAGGGAAAATAAAATGCTCTTTTGTAATTTATCAAGATAGGAGTATTGACAATTCAATTTCACCACACACAAAAAAGCAGTGAATGTGTTTGTTTCATATTATAGCTCTTTCTTTGTGTAGTCTATTCCTTTTCTTTCCTAGGCATCCCCTAGTTCAAATGTGTTTTCAGTTTAAACATATTCATTGCTAAAAACAAAACAGCATCTGTAGTGCTGGGAAAGGTTACTACTGAACTGAATATGGTAAAGCCATTCTGAATTTGAGCAAGCGAATCACAGACTGTGTAATACTTCACCAACTCTTTTAGGAACTATCTTCAGACGCAGGGGCAGCTTTGATTAATATCTGTGTCATTTTGCTTCACCATTTAAAATTGGATATTGTTTAGTGTATTTAACACATTTCCTATAATTTTCTTGACACTATTTAAGAAAACTAGCCCTTAGAGTGTATGTAAAGGAAACCTCTGTCTGTCCCTGGCAACACAGTAAATAATTCAGAATACATAGATGATACTAACACAGCTCTGAAGCTTGGATCTTCAGAGCCCAGGAGAAGATAATGGAGAAAAGAGAAGCACAATAACAATTAATACCTCCTCTGAGCAGCCCTCCACTACACACTTGACATAAAAATACATATCTCACTGTATTGTCACAAAATCCTATGAAATGGATATTATCTTCATTTTGAAAGAAAAAAAAACAGTCAGCAAGTAGAAGGACCTAGGGAAAGAGACACAAAGAATTTAAGAGCTTTCCCCAAATTCTTCCCAGGAGAAAACAGTTAGCTTTAAGCACAAACTTGTATGGCTCCCAAACCCATAGATTAAGAAGAGCTACTTGTAGCTAGAAAATAAATGTATGTTTTACAAAATTGTCTCTGTTTTTACTATCACCATTCTTTCCGCTTTTTTTATAGTTGGGAGTGAGGGCCAGTACACACGGAGACGTCGTAATAACTGTGTGGACAATGAACACATTTCTTATGCTACTCTCACTAGGGCTACACGCCTGAGTGTGTCAGCAAACATTACACACCCGGTGCCCAGCCCAGGACGAGGGATAGTGCAAAGAAGCAAATAAATTGTTCTTAATGTGGGGAAAAAATATCTGGCGTTTTCCTTGAATTTCCTATTGATCTGCAGTCTTCCAATTTCGATAAAATTTTTGCACACCTACTGTGCAAAGGTCTGTGTCATAATCTAGGTGGGGGCACACCTGAGGCTTGCAAAAGACCATAACACAAGGACTAAGTTCAGCACCTAAGCACTGCTATTTCCATCGAACTTTTATCTGTGTGTCTGACAAATATTGCAGTGGTGGAGAGAAACTGCTTCAGGTCATTAAACATATGTGAAACTTTCAGATTTGAATAGTTTTGTTCACCAAACACAGCCCCAGACAGCTCTATTCACTTCTAACACTTCTTTAAAGACATCAGGGGTCAGCTCTGTAGCCATCTCCCCAGCACATTTTACGTTGTCTCAAAGGGTTGCTAGAAGCTGCCTCTGTGTAAACATCCCTAGTAGATTATTAAAAAAATTAGTGCTGTTCTTCCTCTCCCTCCCTGAGCCCTGCTCTGCTATCCCTATAAACAGAAGCCCAGGCACAAATACAGGCAGAGATCTCTTTTGGGAAGGGCACAGCATTCCAGGGCCATGTGTTCTTTTTAAAGAGAAACAATCAGAGCACCTCTGTAGTCTTCGTGCATCAGTCTGCTCCAAACTCAGAGTCAGGTCTCAAGCAACACATGTAAAAGCCACCGTGCAATGACCACTTCAGGCTCCACTTCTCTCTGTGCCGTCCAGGAGATGGGCTCCCACAGACACAAACCTCACATCTGGGCAGCACAGAATTGTGCCCCGGGGCCCCTGCGCTGCAGCCACATTGACCTTGCACACGTCACGTTCTATTTCATCCCACGTCCTTCTCTCTGCTCACCACCATCTTCTCATTCTGGCCACTTAACGCCCACATAGCCTTCAGTTCCCATTTCACAGAGGACCTTCCCATGAGCCCCCACATCTGGGTGAGGTAGCTCGCTATGCCCCTGTAGCACCCTGTCATTCCCCTGCAATGGCCTGGTCACACTCCACCGTTGCCCACTGCTGAACTGCTGTTACGCACACTGGCCTGCGAGCTCGGCGAGGGCAGATGCTGCCTCTACCCTTTTCACTGTTGTGCTCTTGGCGGTTCACATGATCTCTGCACTAAGTAGGTGCTCAGTAAATATGCGTGGACTGAATTAACCCATCGATAAATGAATGCTTGTTAATAATACGTTGATTTATGCATGCTCTCTTAAAAATCCTATGAGATTTAACTTTAAAGGGAATAAAACCATATGGTGGCCAAACATGGGATCGTGATGGAAACATATCTGCCTTCTTTCCTTTCCACCTATCTTTCTATACCTTGGTACTGAACCTCTGTGCAGTTATTTATGGTTTTGTTTGACAGAGAGCTTCAAAACCCATTTGAGTGGGAGTAAATGACAAGATATTCATTTTCTTTCTCTCCTTACTTCTCACTAAGTTCTAAATGCAAAAGATTCAAAAGTTCTACCACCTCTTGGCAACTAGACATAAGGACAGAAATAACTTTTTTTCTTTTTTTAAAAAAGATTTTGTTACTTTATTGTTGTTCAATTACAGTTGTCTGTGTTTTCCCCCTGCCACCCCTCCACCCCAGCCAATCCCACCTCCCTCCCTTGCTCCCACCCTCCCCCTTGGTTATGTCCCTGTGTCCTGTATAGTGTTTCCTAGAAACCCTTCCCCCCACTGTCTTCTCCCCCTCCCTTCTGGCCATTGTTAGATTGTTCTTAATTTCAATGTCTCTGGTTGTAT
>VMDR010012865.1:0-25805 GCA_007922815.1 Macrotus californicus | reverse complement strand
CTCTCGGGCAACCATCAGTCTGTTCTCTATACCTATGAGTTGCTTTCTGTTTTCTGGTGTTTGTGCATCTATTTATTATTATTATTTTTTGGTTTGGATTCCACAAGTGAAATCATACAGTATTTATCCTTCTCTGTCTGACTTACTTCAATTTAGCATAATACCCTCTAAGTCCACTCGTATTGTTGCAAACGGCTATATTTCATTCTCTTTTTATGGCTGAGTTAAAAAAAAGGAATGGACTTAATGGATTGTTTTTAAGTTGTAAAAATTCAGGCTAAAAATGGTGAAGCAGCTTACCCATCACACAGTGGTAGAATGTGGCAAAGCTGGGACCTAAACTCACAAACCTCTATTACATGACTACGTGGTTATGACTTGAAGTGATCACCCCACCACAAAGACTTGGGAGTTACTCTTAGCTCTTTTAGCTGGGGGAATAGTAGATAGATCAACTTTTACTGCAAAGACACTGTAGATCTGGTTAAGTTCACCTGAAACATACATATCTATTACTATTGGTAATATTAAGAATTAAAAGTAATAAACAGGAAAATTATACACTAAAGATTCTTACATGATCAAGATGTTTCCATTCATCAGCCCATTCCCTTTCTGTCAAACGGTGGTCTACCAACTCATCTTGATAGCCTCCATTTAGACCTATTGGAAATTGAGATAAAATGTAAAGATAGTGTGAAGAATACAGTAAATAGAATTCTGTTAAGTAAACACACACATTCATACCAATTATGAGCATACTACTAAGTCAATGACTCACAACAGAGCGTGGGACACACAAAATGACAGAAAAACCAAAAAAAAAAAACCTACTACTGAGAACATATTTAAAAACTCACATACATTGATTATGAAAGATAAAAAAAGAAAGAGAAAAAGGAAGAGAAACAGGTTTATGGCACTTACTAAGATTGTGGTGTCTGTCACGAACTTCTCGGTGTTCTAGCATCTTGTTGGGCTCGCGATACAGGTGGGAAGTTGCAATATCTTCTAAGGTGTAATGCTGAAGAGGTGGAGGTGTAGGATGGAACTGGCCCCCAGGATTCATAAGAGGCACAGTGAGGGCAGGACTGTGCCGAGGAGCAGGGCTGATTGTGCATACTCTCTTGGCAGGAGGCTCAGGAGGAATTGTATCTCTTTCAAAACTGCTTTCTTCCCTCCTGTGCAAGAACAGGAAGTACATACCTGAGTCCATCTACAAGTGTTCATGCCAACATGTCTCGGAGCATCTACTCTGTGCTACGCATTGTGCTATGCACTTTCACAAACAGTAAGACCATAAGGAAAGGTTTGACATAAGGCATGAACTGAAATGTCTTCAGAGGCCAGAGAGATGATGGAAATTGCCAATTTATTCCAGCAGGAAATGAGAGGTCGAATTCATCCACAATAAGGCAGAAACATCTAAACTTCATGAAGCAAAGTGAGAGATTAAGGAGATGATGACATTTTCTTACGTGATAAGAATATGATACTGTGGAGGTCAGTTATTGAAAACAATTCTCCACATGGGAGAAAACAAGTTCAATAATTAATAACATTTGTAAATTGGTAGGGCTTTTAGTCATTTAGATTCAATTATAACAATTTTCCGCTGTTGTTAAAATATTGCTTCCTTGACAAACTATAAAATATTGTGGTAGACACTCATAATCAAATTTCCAGAATAAGTTAATATAATTTCCGTCTTCAAAGTAATGGTGATTCATTAGCAAGTATCAATAATTAATTGTTATACTTTTACAAAACCTCACATAGCAGTCCTGACCAGGGTGGCTCAGCTGGTTGGGGGCTGTCCTGCAAAGCAAAAGGTCACTGGTTTGAGTCTCAGTCAGGGCACATGTCTGGGTTGCGGTTTGGTCCCCGGTCGGGGCGTGAATAGTTGCAACCGATCCATGTTTGTCTCACATCGATGTTTCTCTCCCTTTCCTTTTCCCTCCTCCCCTCTCTCTAAAAATAAATAATAAACAAAATCTCTTAAGAAAAGCTCAAACCAAAAAAAATCTCACACATCAGAATAAATATCTTGGGCAGGTTATTTCTTACGGTTCTGGAGCAGTGGACACACAGAATGCTCTAGAGCAGAGTTTCTCACCAGAGGCATACAGAGTCATCTGAGAAGTTTTTGAAATATACTCATGTCTGGGAGCTACACCTATCGATTTGAGAAGCTTCTGTTGCCTGATATTGGGACAGAACAATACTAACCTTAGGAATTCAGACTCTGTATCTACAATATAACCAGAGTAATCAAATATTATTTCACAAGCAAAAGGGAAGCTCAGCGCGGTTCCAAACAGGAAGGACAACCAAGCTCTTTGCTGCTCACCTTTCTGGACTGGGCCTCTTGCCATTTCCATGCACTTCCATGAGCAGCTCAGAAGAGTCAGCAGGTGACGCGATACTTGTGTTGAGCAGAAGGTGCTCGTGCTGAGCCAGGTACTGGGATGGGGTCTGCTTGGCGGCCCGAGCGCAGTGTAGCAGTTCTCGCTGTAGCAGGGGCAGATTGGCCTTGAAAAGAAAAGGCAGGGTCTGGATGGCAGTTTTCCGGGTGTTGGGCCCCACACAACAGGGCCCGGCACCTCAAAAGGCTTTCGCAGACAAGACGACATAGACCAAAGAAAGCCCTTCTTTCCTTCCCAGTCTGGTTTTTTCACATGCCTCGGTGAGCAAAGCGACATCTGCTACGCTGAACATGAAAGACTGGCTGGCTTGTCGCTTGCCCTCATAAAATTTAAGTCCCCTTAAGGAAGAGAATGTGCTTTCTTTACCTTTGTGGCCTCATACAGAGTCAAACAAAGCTCAATAAAGGTTTGTTGAACATAGTAATTAAAAAATTTATGCATTTCTGAAGACTTTGGTCAGTTACAGAATTAATGTGCCTGCACAGGAGGAGGAGGAGGAATTCACTCTTCCTTCTATCATTCCAAGGCCCGGTTTCTCTGAGCACTACTTAACCTTCCCTTCACGTTCTTTATGAGAACGGCCATGGAATTCTAGAAATGGTGATTATTCTAGCTCGGCTGGAACACGAGGTTTCAAAAAAAACAAGTATTGGGAATGACTGCAATGAAGCCTTCGATTAGGCTCTGAGGAGACACAGGAAACCCATGGGCAGAACTGACTTCTTGGTATGGCACCCTCACTGGGCACATTTCTTTCTTTTGTAAAAGGGTAATTATTGATGCATTGATCATTTTTCCTTCTGAAACTGAGAAAACCTTTAATGTGGACAAACCATGAAAAAAAAACCCATGTACTCTTTCACCTGATCTCTAATTCCTTCAATATATAAATGTACTTTTCCCATATTCCTTTATTAAAAATATCAAGTGAGCATTATATTTCCACCCCAAGTTTAAAAACAATGCAGACTGAGCCCATAACGGAAGTCTTTATTCCAATGGAAACAGATGAGCAAGTGAAAGGCAAGCAGTCACCCCTCTACCAAGGGTTAATTTACAAGGCACCATAATCAGTGACTGTTTTAAAGCAGAAATACATCAACAAAAATCCGAATGCTAGTCAAAAAGCCACCATAACAACCTACCTCATGCTGTTTTCCAAAATAACAGTTTTAAGAATAGGGAATTTGATGATATAAGATACTTTTTAAGTCTGTTCTATAATCTCAATCTGTAGCAACTGTAAAAACTTAATTGAAAAAATATCATGCCAGATCCTTACATCTGTGATGTGTATGTACCCTTTGATGAATTATTTTTTAAAAAGAGCTAATTCTTTCCTAATGACACAAATTTCACAAATCCTTCTTGATTCCGGAGTCTTGGGGGAAATAATCGTGTACTAGCTCTGACATACCGAAAACAGACCAAGAAAGAACTAGCACATCTGTTTAAAGGCTAAACAAGGCGCCACAGACTGCTCTGAGAGGCTGAGGCTTCAATGCTGTCAGAGCAGAGCTCTACCCCAGGCCATGTGCCCAGCATCCTCCTGTGCGTCTGCTATGCTCCTATTTAAGAGGTTTTTAAAAACCGGTACAGTACTTCAGTAGGGTGACCCATCTTCTTGATATTACTATTGGCCAGATATTTAGGCTTTGTGTATTAAGAGGCAAAACTGAAGGCATTGTGTGGATACTCATACACAAGATAGAAAACATTTTCAAATACTGTATTGACAAAAGTGCAAATATAAAAAAAAGTTTGAGTAGTTTTTTTGTAATATCAGGCCAATAAAAAGAATGGAATACATTTGGCAAGGGGGTAGATTAAGAAAAGCAACTTAATTGGGGTTCAAAGTTAGTGTTCCCTATTATCAAATCAATTACAAATGTTCACTTGTAAAACTAATTCTCTCCAGGGCTGTATAAAACCACATGGTGGGCTGGATTTGGGTCTAACCTCTCGCTGGACTAGAGCACATTAGTATCTGACTACAGTCTTTCACTGCCTTTAAGCTAAGCACAACTCTGTAAACTACAGATAAGTGATAACAATGCAAAATAACTATTGCCTATGGACTTGCATAAGATTATGTCCAGTACAGGTCTGACTGACTTCCCTTACCCACCACAGACAAAGCCAATTATATCTCTGTGCCCATTCTTATCAATAATCCTGATCTACAAATGTGTCTGTTCTTTGGGCTCTCCCCCAAACTGGTTCTAACACCTTACTCATTAATGAGTTAAATAAAATCTTTGATACAGGTTCATTTTTTCTCTGTGAGTCATGATGATACCTGTTTTGGAAAATTATTGCTTAAGAGGAAAAAATAGTAACTTTTCGGTGGAAAAGCATGACAGACATAGCCTTTACCAAGCGATCAAAGTCAACACCAAATTATGAGACCAATTTACACATATGTCTCTTGACAGCATCAGTGACATCTTACCTGCTGTTTGCTGCCTAAAATGCGTAACTCGATTCTCATCATGAGGAAGTGTCAGAAAAAGCCAAACTGAGGCACATCTAAAATTTAACTATCTTATACTCTCAGTGAGGCACTTGGTGAAACATGAACGAGGTCTATAGTAATAGTATTTTATCAATGCTAATTTCCTGATTTGATAATTATATAAAAGCAATTTTTAAAAAAGACTTTATTTTTAAAGAGAGAAGGGAGGGAGGGAGAAAAGAGAGGGGGAGGAATATCGATCAGTTGCCTCTCGCAGGCCCCCAACCAGGGAGGTGGCCTGCAACCCAGGCATGTGTCCTGACTGGGGACCAAAACAGCGACGTTTCGGTTTGTGGGATGACGCCCAACGCACTGGGCCACACCCGCCAGGGCCATACTAAAGTAATTTGATGTACCATGTCTATGGCTTACTCTCAAACATTTCTGAGGAAAAAATTAAATCTAAAGACAAAGAGAATAATATGTAGATGTGGTAAAATATTAATATGTGGAGAACCTGAGTGAAGGGTACAGGAATTTTCTTGTGCCATTTTTTAACTTTTCTGTGAGCATAACATTATTTCAGAAGACAGATTTTTTAAAAAGAGTATATTACATATAAATCTAACAGTCTCACTTATCACTTGACTATTTATTTCGTCAGGGGCACTGACCTCCTTCACCTTAGAATGTCAAATAAAAAAATGACAGCAGCCAACACAACAACAGCCATTTGGTGTGAGTGTATCAAAACTATACCTATTTTTTTTTTTTGTCAAAATGGCAAAAAATATATTTTTGGTGTGCCACGGAATTTTATTCATTAGTTTATGTGTGCCAGGAGAAGAAAAAGGTTGAAAATAGCTGCCTTAAGGTGCAAGTCTGAACTGCAAAGGCCTGTCTTGCCCGACAGCCTCCTCTCAGGTAACACGCTTCGTCCTCTGGCCAGGGCCTCTGGGAGCAGCCCGGCCTGCACGCCGCCCCACGCCTCCGCCTGTACTCCACCTTCTCCTGTGTGTTTGCAGCGGCGTCTCAACAGACCACAACTCAAGGCTTTTGCAATTCTCATCAAGCGTGAGAATCACCTGCCAACGGCACTCACACGTCTCTAGCAGCTCAAACTAAAATAAAGACATGAAAACGGACAAGCTGCCCCAATTTAGATCACAGAACAGGGATCAGGCGCAGATCTTGAGGAAATGTTAAATAAAAAATTATACTCAGTAATTCTCATAAAAATTACCTTGAGGAATGGAATCACAAAAGGACGGAGAGGAAAGTTCGTAGCTTCTTGGAGCTTGCAGTGGAATTCTTCAATTGTTACTGTTGAGTTCTGAAAAGAGAGATAGCCTCGTTCAATCTCTGAAATCAGACACTGTCCTTCTCCTACAAGTCCCTCTTAAATCGTAAAGAAAAGGTTAATCCCAAGAGCACTATTGTGAACCGAGATCCTTCTCAATGGTTAACCAAATTGTTTCCTTTATAAAAGAAACTCGGCCCCCTTGATTTTCTTTTCTCTACTACCCCACACCTAAATCCCCCCATGTTCAGCAGACTGGGTTGCAGAATACGGCACTGCCTTCTCCACCGCTCTTGATGACAGGTGCTCAGGTCCCTTGTACCGCAGGATTCATGGCAAGGCACCTCAGGCACAGGAAACCAAGCTTATGATTCTTCCAGTCGAACAGATCCTGATCAGTCTGAAATGTCAACTTAAAGACTCAAGCCAGAGCCACATAAGCCAGAGCCACATTTCTTTTTTTTTTTTTTTTTTAAGATTTTATTTATTTATTTTAGAGAGAGGAAGGGAGGGAGAAACAGAGGGAGAAAAACATCAAAGTGTGGTTGCCTCTTGTGTGCCTCCTACTGGGGAAATGGCCCACAACCCAGGCGTGTGCCCTGACTGGGAATCGAACCAGAGGCCCTTTGGTTCACAGGCTGGCATGCAATCCTCTGAGCCACAGCAGACAGGGCATGAGCTGCATTTCTTTAGAAGTTCTTTTCTTCATAGGTTCTGCCTACAACCTAGCATTAGTTCCCTAAATCTCCTAAATTCAAAGTTACCTCCCCTGTAAAACAAACCCAAAAGGGGCCTTCTGCCTTGAATGGTTGTTTGCAAATAGGAGCATCTCCGAACAGGTAGACTTCCACTGGTAGATTTTAGTATTCCCAGGAAAGTTATTAGTGTTTCTTGTTTTCTTTCAAAAGTCTGACTTAAAACTAGGATTCTCAGTTCCTATGCTAAAGGGAATATACAAATAAAAATACTGTATTTTCTCAAAGTCCACAAAATACTTTTATTTCAATTCCCCCAAACACAGTACAATTACAAAAGAAGTTAAAAGCAACAAAACAAACAAAAACTTGGCATTAATCTGAATTCTCGATCCCCCTGAGAACAATCATCACTTCTGGGATTTTTACAAAATCTTCAAGTGTTCAAAAATGTAGCATGCACCATACAAATTATTCATCAGTACCACATTGTTTCTTAACAATAGGAAATGGCAAACACATAGGTCCACCAACAAGAAACTACATTAAAAATTATAATAGTCATGCCTCAGAATTTGTATAAATTAATGAGGAAAGGTACCTACAAAATACTTTAAATAAAAGCTCAAAAACAGAACAGTCTCTTTTACAAAAATCTATCTAATAAAACTCACACACACAAACAGTATTTTAACTGTCTGGAAGGACAATTGTAATAGCAGTTATTTCTGGATGTGAAATTATGTTGGATTTTCCAAATACATCATATCAATATTCAGTAAAAATAAAATTATTTTCCTTAAGGGAAAAGAGTATATCTGATTTAAACATGTTAAATAAAAATATTTGAACAGTTCAGCTCATTTCATACTAAACCTTCCTTTAAACTGTAAGTATCTGTTGTAAGTACACGACACTTGTGCAATGCAACCAGAGGTTCCAACATTCAGGCATAAAAATTAAGTGTAAGAGAATGATATTCTGTCCCTACGAGTAAATTCAATTAGGCCTGGAAAGATAAAAGCAAGTAAAGTGAATGTATGGAAAGACTGTATGAATGACTGCGTTTTCTCGGGGATAGCAAAGGGTGAAAGAACACACTGTGTGGCAGAGGAAGAGTGACTCAGGCCAGTGACACTGACTCAGGGCCCTCAGTAGTATGGAGGCGAGGCGATCCTCTCTGAGACTGGTGATAGGCCACTGTTCTTTCTTCCTTTCTTCTCATTCAATTATTTAATAAATAAAAGCAGAGTTCTTTCCCCCCTAAGAACTCATAGTCTGGTGCAGTGATTTTCAACCTGTTTGGTCTTCTGGCACACATAAACTAATGACTAAAATTCTGCAGTGTACACACACACACACACACACACATACACACACACACACACACAAGGTATTTTTTGCCAATCTGACAAAAAAAAGTATTACTTTGATTCATTCACACTGGACAGCTACTGCCGTGTTGCTGTTGTCATTTTTTGTTTCTTTGGTTTTAAGAAGGAGAGAAACACAGATTGGTTGCTTCCCATACCATACATGCCCCGACGGGGGATCGAACCAACAACCTTTCTTATGGGACTTCGCTCCAACTGAACCACACTGGCCAGGACAGCTGCTGTCATTTTTTAATTTGACCATCTAAGGGAAAAGAGGTCAGTGGCCCTGGCTAAACAGTCAGGTATTGCATGTTTTAAGAATTCTTGCAGCACACCGTGGTGTAGTGGGAAAACAGATACATAAGCTCTTCACTGCAATATGATCGAGGTACACACGTGCAGGACTCTACTGGCACACAGAGAAAACATGTTTCCATCAGACTTAGCAGGACAAAAAGGGTTACAGAAGTGTCATCTGAAGAAGTGAAGACACAGCCTTGGGAAAAATGCTTTTGACAGAGAGAAAAACGTAAAAAGGCACAATGTCAGAGGATCTGGTCTCCGGATCCAAGGGTAACACCTATAGTGGTCTTAAAAGACAATGGGGTGGATAGGTGACCAGGTAAAACTTTTATTCTTTTAAAATTGAGATAATTATAATCACAGTTGTGAAAATAGAACAGATAGGTTTCCCCAATGGTCACATTTCACACACCTAAAGTGCAATATCAAAACTAGGGAACTAATGTTGGTAAAATGTGTGTTTAGTTCTGTATCATTTTGTTGTATTCATGTAAACCACCACTGCAATCAAAATACAAAAATGTAGAAATTTTATCTACCTTTATCCTCCTGGGTTTATAATACAATTGTCTTAAATATTTTCCTTATATATACTGACAACAATATTAGACAATTTAAAATTTTTACTTTAACCACAATATATAATTTAGAAAACTCAAGAGGAGAAGGAAAGTCTTTACTTTTAAAAATATTTATTTTCCATTTTTCTTTCATCCATCCTGATATTTCAGGATTCCTTCTTTTACAGCCGGAGTGGTGAAGCACCAGGCTGAGATGAGGACCCCAGCGTCCTCCAATGGAACCCTTTGATGGGTTATTACTTACCCTGCCAGACACTTGGCTGTCTACCTGACAAATGACATGGGGACCAAGTGACCTGGGTATAGGGTTCCTTTTATACCAAATGGTGAATCTGTAACAAATTGTCTGATTGTCACTTTTTTTTTTTTTTTTAAGATTTGGATATGGCAGTGTAGGGGATAAGACAGCAGGATTTGATATTTAGATCTGAGTTCAAATCCTGCCTGGACCTCTGGCTAGCAGGGTGGTCCTGAGGGAGACATTTACTTTTTAAAAAAATTACATTTTATTGATTATGCTATTATAGTTGTCCTGATTTTTTCCCTTCCCCCCCTTCCACCAGTACCCGCAACTCCCTCAGGCAATCCCCCCACCACTGGATCAATGGAAGAATGAATAAGCAAAATGTGGTATATACATACAATGGAATATCATTCAGCCATAAAGCAGCGGAAAATTCTGACACAGGCTACAACATAGATAAACCTTAAGGACATTATGCAAAGTGAAATAATAAGTCATCCAGGTGTACTCTCCCTTTCAGGGGCACAAGCCCACACCTGAGCCTTTCCCTTCCCTATCTTCTTCTTCCCAGGTGCCTTACCCTTTGCCTTACTCTCTTCTAAGCTCCAAGGGCCCTTCTTTTGCTTCTGAATCTTGTTTCCTGAGCCCATGCAGCCCAGGTGGCTCACTTCTATTACCTCTGTTACTTTCTAAATAAACTCTGTCTCATAATAAGAAAGCGGGGGTGGGGGGGGTGGGGAAGCAAAGCAGGCAGCCATAAAAAGACAAATACCGTATGATTCCACTAATATGAGGTACCCAGATTAGTCAAGTGGAATGGTGGTTGACAGGAGTTGGGGGAGGAAGGAATGGGGATTTACTGTTTAATAGCATAGTTTCGGTTTTGTGCGATAGAAGAGGTCTGGCTCTGGCCAGGTAGCTCAGTCGGTCAGAGCTTCATCCCAGTACACCACGGCTGTGGGTTCGGTCCCTGGCAGGGCACACACAGGACTCAACCAATGATGCATCAATGAATGGAAACACAAGTAAGCGTCCCTCTGTCTCTCTGAAATCAGTATTTTAAAAAGATTTCTGGAGGGAGATAGAGATGAGTTATACAACAGTGAATAATATTAGATATCATTGAATTATATACTTTAAAGTGGTTGAGACAGTAAATTTTATGTGTATTTCACCACCTCCTAATGATACCAACATTGTTTTAGTGGGGAAAAAAGAGTTAATCCAAGCATTGCCATTTAAAAGAGATGACTGGCACCCTGGCTGGTGTGGCTCAGTTGGCTGGAGCACTGTCCTGTAGACAGTAAGGTTGTGGGCTCAATTCTTGCCCAGGGCACATGCCTAGGTTGAGGGTTTTGGTCCTGGTAGGGGCACACATGGTCAGGAAATGTGCGAGAGGCAACCAGGCAATGTTCTCTCCCCCTCACTTTCCATCTCTCTAAAGTCAATGAGCACGTCCTTGGGAGAAGATAAAGAAATAAAATTAGATAGATAGATAAGTAAATAAGTAAATAAGACAGCTGGCTACATCTACATATATTTTCATGGCTAAAAATAGATGCATGGTTAAAAAATTTTTTTGTGTGTGCAAACAAGGCCTCTTATTTTCTTCTTTTACTATTGAAATTATCTTTAGGCACAGACTCTACTTAAAGTAATTTGTTGTTGGAACTAGCATAGTATTCTGATGTTTGCTTTGCTTCCAATTAAGTTCAAACTCATTTCAACATTTATGGCCAATTTTATTAGTCTAGATCCAATAAGATTTTTTCCATAATAGTGTAAAATTTGACCAATAAACAGTTTTTTTCAAAACAAAAGTCTTTCCCTATCTGATGAGGGTGGTTCACTACGCCTGGATCTATTTTTTGCAAACAATATGGTTTACACTGAACATTGGCCTCTTTCCGGGAGTCTCTGCAATCTGCTAAGTGCTGGGCAAAGAGTGCCTATGTGTCCAGACCACAGTAAAAACCCTGGGCACTGACTCCCTAATACACTGCCCTGGGCAGAGACACTGCACACGCACTGCTGCATTTCTGTTGCTGGTGTAAAAGTGAGCTCTGTGTGACCAGTCATAGGAAATCTGTACAAGGATTCCTGCAGGTTCCAATTGTGTCTCTCTCCTTTATGATCCAATTGTGTGTCCTTATTATACCTCTGCAATAAATCTTAGCAGTGAGCATGACTATGTGCCAGGTCCTTGGAATTCTTCTAGTGAACCTCAGAGCATGGGGTTATAAAAAGTATAAATTGTGGTATATCCTACAATAAAACACAGCAATGAAAATGAACAACTTACAGTTATATGAAACAACAGAGACTGAATGTCAAATAATTAAACAATCATTTATTGCATTTGCCTTGCATAAAAGTTGTTTTTTCCACACTACACCAAGACTGATTTCAGGTAGCAGTTCTTAAACTTTTTAGTCTCAGAAAACCTTCTAATTTATTTGGGTTACCTCTATCAATCAGCAACCATATCAGGAATTAAAACTGAGAATCTGAAAAACATTAATCCATTACAAAATAACTATATTTTTCCCAAAAAACGTAGTGAGAAGGGCAATGTTGTTACAGTTTTGCAAATCTCTTTCATATCTAACTTAATAAGATACAGCTGTGTTCACCAAGACGCTTCTGCATTTAATCTGTTGCAATGTTCTATATCACGCAGCCTCTAGAAAATTCCATCATATACTCACGAGAGAATAAGAGTTAAAAGGCAAGTAACATCTTAGTATGATTATGAGAATGATTTTTACCTCCTGGACTTTCTAATAGTCTGAGGGAACCCCAGGGGTCCCTGATTACACTCTGAGAACTGCAACATGAAAGAAAGTTAACACTGTGATTCATCTTTACCACACACAGAGGATAACATGCAGGAGCACGGGGTGATTTTACTGGAGGTAAATCTTACAGAATTCAATATGCAGACATTGGGAACTGGCAAAACTTCCCTTATATAAACTGAGTCAAACCCTACCCTGCTGTCCCTGTCAGAAAGTCACTCCCTTATACCACGAATTCACCACACTCTGTACAGTACCTTAAAATTATATGTACCTTAAAAACTCTAAAGAAACTGTATTTACCAGAGGAGTTGAAGAACATAATCCATTTGATACTATTTATTTAGACTGCAAAATTTAGTTTCACAAATTATTCTTCTGAAAATTAAAGTTGCTACTTTTCCTTTCTCTCTGGCTTGGAAACAATGTACTAGACGCTGCATACATTAAGTGAAGCCTGGCATTGATATGGTTGAACCTTAGTGACCTGGTGAAACTCAGTTTTAAGACACATTCAAAGCTGCTTAATGGCCCTGACAAGAGTGGCTCAGTTGGTTGGGCGTTGTCCCACAAGGTGAAAGGTCACCAGATCAGTTCCTGGTCAGGATACACGCCTGGGTTGTGGGGATGTGTGGGAGAGGCAACTGATCAATGTTTCTCTCCATCTCTTTTTCCTTCCCCTCCCCTCTCTCTAAAAATAAATAAATAAATAAAAATTTTTTTTTTAAGCTGCTTAATGGAATGTTGATTTAACAAGATAGGAAATAATCAGGTAAACATTATAGATTTGTTTCTTTGATAAACACTTTTATACACAATTGAAATTCACAAATCAACAGTTTTACACAAATTATACTAATAACTAATCTAGTCTGTAGATTTTGCCCCATTGCTACAGGTTTGGGAGTGAGAAGAAATATGTACAGCGTCTCTGCTGGCTTCGGTTCTGAGCCATATACCCAGGCAACCGTTGACCGTGATGCTGTACTTACCACCAGCGCTAGAACAAGAGTCCGCACTTTCTCCCCAATCTCAGGTGAGATGTCATTGCCAAACTGTTGTAGAGTGGTGAGGAAGCGTTTTAACTTGCTGAGCTGCCGAGCACCACAAGTGGCTGGCAATTGTTGATTTGTTAGTGCAGATGACGTGGAAGAGGCAGGACCATTGCTGAATCTCTGTGGTGGTGACGGGGCACCATTCAGGGTAGGAGGAGAATGGTTGGTGCCATTGCTTACTGAAAGAAAGCCAAAAAGAAAGACTCGGTTTCTAAGTGCAAAATGCAAGAATCTTTGATTCATTCCTATTGTCTGCATTATCCTTCATTTATTCACTTCAATTTCGTAAAGCACATGTTAAAAGAGTTATCAAGACACTGTTTCTGCCCAACAAGGTTGCTCTATGAGTGAGACAGACTACCAGGTAAAAGAGTGACAGAGTAACACAGAGGTGTTAGAACAGAAGAGTGTTAACAGAGCACAGAGAAGGGACATATAACACTACAGGTGCCATGGGCACGCATAGGTAGTTTTAAGACTTCCTGCAACAGGTACTGCATGAGATGAGTTTGGGAGAACATATGTTTCCAATGAATGGACAACTCATGCCCACTTTTTATGTCACATCTACCCAATCTTAGGGTCTCAAGGAAGCTAAAGCAATCAATTAGAATGTAGAGTGTGAACAAGGCACCCAGAAAACAGAATTGTGTTGCTGTGAAAAATGTTTTTTCTAGGCTATATGTTTAATGACCTCGTCCTGCATATATCTCTGACCATTCAGAATATTCATGTCCCTCAGAGTAATATTTTATCTGCCTTGACAGTACTAGATTAATACCGCCAAATTCTTGGTCATTCAAGAAAGCATTTTTCTAGACACCATACAGGACACTCCAATTCTATATTTCTGCACAAATTATGATCCACGTGATTAGTTCCAGTTTTCCTACTGTCCTTAGTAATTTTTTGCTAGTTTTAATTTGGAACACAATCCTAGAGCTAAACTCTTGGTGGTATTCAGAAAAGATCTCCTTTTCACTGAACAGTGAAATAAAATCACCCAGTGCCTACGAGTCATTAGATTCTCACTTACTCATACCCAGGCTTGAAAATCTAAGAAGCTAAACTGTGTCTAAAAACAAGAAAAATTTTAAGTCAAGACTTAGGCCAAATTTAAAGAACCCAATCATTTAATCTTTACCTAACTTAGAAAACAGTCATTTACTTACATTTTGCTTAATGCCAACCTGTTAATCATGAAAAATCTTCCACTTCCCTTCCTCCCCTGAGCCAGGCACAGCTGCTTGGCTATACTATTCCCACTTCCTGACTGACCTCTACTCAGATTTGATCTGTAAGGTCGTCTTCATCCCATATAGACAACACCTGCATTAAGCAGACTCCTCGAGACTCTGCTGACCCACGTTTCAGTAAACCCTAGGTAATTAGT
Organism: Macrotus californicus; assembly: GCA_007922815.1. Lineage (NCBI taxonomy): Eukaryota > Metazoa > Chordata > Mammalia > Chiroptera > Phyllostomidae > Macrotus > Macrotus californicus. The sequence continues at coordinate 11,179 of VMDR010012865.1, read as the reverse complement.
AATTCTTCTCTGTGCTATACATTCTTCCATTATGTTATTTACCAAATTATACTTACTTGCATTACCTTAATAGATTTTACATTTTTTGATGATGAACACCTATACATCTGTGTGTACTAAAATTAGCTAAGTTTTGTACACTGTCTATACTGTATACACAAGCTTTGTTCAAAAGCTAGCAATGTTCAGTGTTCAGAAAAATGCTGCTGAATATGACTTAGTGCTTAAAAGACTGACAGGCTGAGGGAAGAAAGGGTGATTTCTCTTCTGTGCTTTCCATTAAAAAAAGATCAGCAGAGCTACTGGAAAGAAAGCTCCATCACTCAACCTCAGCAACCCAGAAAATTAGTTGCAGTGGCCTGCCATTTCTTTGTGTGCGCAGAAAGGTCAATTGCCACTGGAGAGCTGCCCTTTTTTTAAAATAGCCCATTAAAATAATGCATTATTGTGCTTTTAGCCACCGTGATGCCCAGACAAGCTTTTTCAAGGCCTCTTTACTGAAAGCGTATGATTACAATTTCTGAAATAAAACACATCCACCCCCAAGTAGTCAAATACAGAGGTAAAAAGAGCTAAATTTATACATACATATCCCAGTCACCTGTATCTTGAAATCTGAATGACAGCCTGGGTTTAAATCTGTTTCATTTCAAGATGGTACTTATATCTAAGGATGTAGCACTTTGAGACAGAAAACATAATTTAGGAAAAAGGATATGAAAATGCATTTCTCTCACTCTCGCTCCGACTGCTACAGTTACCATTCACTCAACTTCAATGTTTTGGAAAATAAAAATTAAACCTTTTTAAAAGCTGTACCTCTTAGACTCTCTTTTCTTTAAAAAAATTAACACAGAAAACAAACGTTTGAGCAAAAATAGTGTTCAAGCTTGTGCAATGGTGTTTAAATAAGAAAGTGCATATAGTATCTAGTACAGTGCTCTGAAACGCTATTTGGGAACTCCACAAATAGCAATTTTCTTCTGCTTTATGAGGTAAAATATCTGTAAGGGTTAATGTGAACTGGAGGTAGCATGCATGGAAAGGCAGAATTCAAAATACAGACTTGTGTATGCATGCATGCATGTCTTCAGATTTTTAGATTTTAAATTGGGGTGTTTTTTGTTTTTTTTTAGTTTTGTTCTTTTACTATGTGTGTAGGATTGAAATTGCTGAGTTACAGTGTTTGTGGAAATTCAGCTTTAGTAGATACTGCCAAAACAATTTTCTCATACTTAATCTATGAGTGCTCAGGTTGCTCCACACATATTCACCAGAACTTGACATTCTTTGTTCATTTTGAACATTCTTGTGGGTGTATGTGGTATTGTACTGAGTTTTAGTTTGCATTTCCTTGATGACTAATAAAGTTGAACACCTTAGATTTATTGGCTAATATAATTCTTATGAACTGAATTGTGTCTCCCACAAAAATTCCTAGGTTGAAGTTCTAACCTCTCAGTACCTCAGAACGCGACTATATTTGGAGATAGGACCTGTAACGGTTAAATGAGGTCATATGGGTAGGCCCCTAATCCAATGTAGCTATTGTCCTTATAAGAAGAGAAAGGGACAACATGCATGCATGGGCACAGGGAAAAGGGCATAGGAGGGTATAGCAAGAAGGTGGCTTTTGCAAGCCATGAATAGAGGCCTCAGAGAAAAAAATCAAAGTTGTTGACACCTTGATCTTGGACTTCTATCCTCTAGTCTATGGCATTTTGTTATGGCAGCCCTAGCAAAATAATGCAATAATTATTTTCTTTTTTGTAAAGAGACTTACCATGACAGTCCTGGAAAACTTTTAGAAGTAACTGATAATTTTATGAAACTTACTTTAATTCCTATCAATCAATATAATTTTAATTCACTATTTTAGAGTCAATGAATTAAAATAGCTACTTATCAGACAAAGTGTGAAAAAAATAGTGGGACCACTAAATTTCCAAATGCCCAAATTAGTTAAGTACTATTCTCAGAGGGCAAAAGCAATTCATAAAATAATCAGATACACATTTCTGACATATATATCTTTTTATTGCCATTTTGAAAATCTTGTGAATAGTATATGCAGAAGGCTTAATGGCAGTCAGTTGGTTAGATACAAATGTCACTCTGAGCCATAAACCCAAGTAATTGAGAGGTCTCACATGCTGTAGGAGTAAACGACACTGGCCTAGGTCCTCCAGAATTTATTGGTGGGAGGGGTGGCATGGTGGGAGGTGAGGATCTTGACTGTATCTTCACTTCCACAGGCGATCCAGGCATTGCTGGCACCCTTTTCTCAGGACCAACTGTGGAGAATAGAAGAAATGGTGGTCAGAGTTTTTTATAAAATTATAAAAATAGTGACAATAATTTGAAATACTGACATATTTTCCTAGAGGATTAAGAAGAAAATGCTTAAAAAAAAAAAAAAAAGATTTTATTTATTTATTTATGTATTTGTAGAGAAAGGGGAAGGGAAAGAGAAAGAAAGGGAAAGAAACATCAATGTGTGGTTGCCTCTTGGGTGCCCCCAGCTAGAGAACTGGTCTGCAGCCCAGCATGCCCTGACTGGGAATTGAACCAGCTACCCTTTGGTTCTCAGGCTGGTGCTCAATCCATTGAGCTACACCAGCCAGGGCACAGAAGAAAATGCTTTAATAGGCTGAATAGTGGTCCCCAGAAAGATAGCTACCTTTTAATCCCTTGACCTGTAAATGCTTCCTTATTTGGAAACAGGGTCTTTGAAAATGTAGATAAGGATCTTGAGAGATCTTCTCGGATTATGTGGTGGGCTCTAAATTCAAAATGAATGAGACCCCCATCACAAGAGCTAAAGACATACACAAAGGAAAGACTACATGGCGACAGTCACACAGAGAGGACGCAGTGTGACGATGGAGGCAGAGACTGAAATGACGCGCCTGCAAGCTGAGGAGTGCTGAGGACCGTGAGCAACACTGGAGGCGAGGAAGAAAGGAACGGAACAGATTCTTCCCCTGCGGCCCCATGAAGGAGTCGGCCCTGATGGTGCCTTGACTTTGGACGACTGGCCCCGGAACTGTGGGAGAAGACTGTTGTTTTAAGCTACCCAGCTTGTGGGAATTTGAGACTAGAAAACAAAAACAGTCCTAGAAAACTAAAACAAGGCAGCAAGGTCAAAGGCTGGTAAGACCAGAAAGTTAAGAGTGAGGATAGTGGCTGAGAAAGAAAGAAACCAGGTTATAAACTCTGATTATCTCACTTGCATTCTTTCTGAATTTCTCTTCATAAATGAATCAAATTAGTAGGGGGGGGGGAGCTAATGTGGGGACTATCTAGACCAGTAGGTGTCAACTGCATGGCATAGAAACAAATATCATTAGTCATATATAAATCACTATAAATGATGAAGTACTAAATTTTTATACATACTCTAAGCAAGAAAAAAGAGGTGGGTTCAACATCTTTGACATCAGGCATATAAATGTCGCTTACAACATTTGCCCAAAAAGATAAAAAGTACAGATGATTCTAAACTAAGCACAGGTTACTTAACCCATGGGGATAATTCCTAAGCAGTACCTGATAACACTAGACAGCAACAAATTCCAGAGAGATCCGACAGATTAAACTCACTGATGTTAGAATTAAGCCTGAGCTAATATGGGTAAGATGTGATACTGAGGAGTAATATTCTAATATCTTCAAAGTTATTTTTCCACATTAAAGGGAATTTATGTATATATTTGGTTAATTCTAGGGCCAAGGCTACCATATTCACCTTTAAATTGAGCTATCTTCCGCTCAATAATTCCAAGCTTTTCTCTTCAGTACCACGTACTTGCTCTCTAACAAATTCAATGAACCACCAAAGGTTCAAACAAGGAAGTGAACTCGAAGATCTCACTGTGGGGTCACAGTTGTAAACACAACACGTACAGGCGCACTCATGACACGGGCAGCAGGCTCATCTTCACACCTTTGGGGGCCCAGTGTAATGAGGAAAATATTCCCAAATATTATTTATAATGCTTCATTTTGCCACATTTTGGGGAAAAGATATAATGAATACAGAAAGTCAGTCAAAGAAGCAATGCCTCTAACTTGCAAATTCCCGGACAAAAATGTGCAGCTCTCCAAGGGCCATGTGGGCGACACTCTGCCAGCCTTCCCCATCCCTGTGTCCAGGACATTTTCTTTGTAAAATCGATGATTGTCCTCTTTGACTGGTGAACTAATGAGCTGTTGCGTTTGCCTTTTTCTTCTTGACAGTATTTTCTCAATGCCCTTCAGAGAACAGTTGACACGCTTCCAGCACTTCCATCTGGGGACCAGCTTTCTGGAGGATGGCGGGGAGAAGGGAAGGAAGGAGCTGACAGTTGTCTCACACTGTTATGTGTTGTGTACAGCGTGCGACAACCTAGAGGGAGCCTTTCTTCAGACCACCTGCCTTTACAGCAAGGGCGCCAAAGGCCTGAGGAGGGCTTAGCAGTGAGATGTGTTTTCACATTCAGTACTTGGCAGAATGGAAAACTCAGAGCAGCCCAATTGCAGAACGCTGAATAATATACCAAGTAAAAGTTTAGATACAGGGAAGAACTTAGCCCCCAGACTACTGTTTACAAATTAAATCTAGCCATCTCTTGTTCAGGTCACTATTCACGAACCTGCCACACTAGTGTTATTCTTTGTTTCGAGCAGTAACACTGTCTAGTAGAAAAAGCATCAGTACAGAGACTGAGAGATTTGGTGTGAATTCTCGTTCTGTTACTAAAGGCCTACATAAATTTTATCAAATCGTTTCATCTTTCTGGGTCTCATTTTAAAAATTTTTATTTATTAATTTGGGGGGGGGAGGGAGAGGGGGAGGAGCACTGATTTGTTGACCACTTATTACACATCCATTGGTTGATTCTTGTATGTGCCCTTACAGGGGGATCTAACCTGCGACCTTGGCATTTGGGGACAATGCTCTAACCAACTGAGCTACCGGACAGGGCCCTGGGTCTCAATTTTTAACATATGTAAAACAAGAGATAATAAGACCTACCTGGCAGGAAAGATTTAAAGATTAGAGAGAATGCTTAGACTAGTGCTGGGTATAAAGAAGGTACCCAATCCACAGTTAACAACTAGACAACAGGAAGCCTAGTGTCAAGTGCTGATTTTACCACTTAACTGGCCACGTGACCCTGCCCAAGTTAATATTAACATTTGTTTCCCACAGAAAACAAGTATACTATCAACAATTAATCCATCTTATGTCACAAATGTCACATGGAATGATAGAAAAATTAACTGTTGCAAAAGCACCGAGTATCAGATAAGATGGTGTCTTGTTGGAGGTGAGGTGAAATGAATGCACGACTGGCGTGGGATCTACCCAGATGGTTTACAACTGGACACATTCGGCAGCTGCTCGGATGGTGGATAAGGGGTAGGGATTTGACCCTCTCCTTGGTGGCTATGACATACCTTTAAGCTATCACTGTTAGAGTGAATTCATTTCTGAGCATTTGTAAAACTGATGTTCGTGTTTTATATTCTAGCTGTATCCCATGGAAGAACCAACCGTATCTTGAGCTCTTTTTAATTCCAGAGAACCTCAGATAAAATTCAAGGAGAAGAAATTCTTGTACCTCATGTGTGACTTGAGCCCATAAACAGTACTGCTCGGACTAGCAAAGAAACTTAAAAGTACTGAGTCCTAGAAAAATCAAAATAACTCTTAGTTTTGTCATAAACGTTCAACTCAATTCTAGACCCTGATTTTTAAGAATCAAAGTAACTGATAATTTAGTCAATCTATGAGTTTGCGCTTTGGTTATTTTGAATATTTGGACATATATGGATTAAAAAAATAAAACTTAAAAATATGACCACATACATTTACAAAGTCACTGTTTCATCATCTAACCATATAAAGCAAAACAACGTGAGCTGAAGAGGAGGAGCGGACGTGGAAAAGCAGGTCTGAATAGTGACTGTACTTCTCCACCGTGCAACAGGCTAAGGATGTCATGAAAACTGTGAGAGGAGAGAACAACGAATCAACAGTTCTTCCTCTGTGTGATAGCAATGCTATTTTTTCCCAGATAGAAATTTGAAGAACCAAACATAAAACTAAAGAGCAGAACTATTCTGTAGCTCTAAGAGAAGGTAATGATGAACAAAAAAACATCCCAGACAAGTGCTCCCTGAGAAGAGTCCTGTATGATAAACTGCCCACAAACGAGAGCATTTTCAAATCATTATAGTAAACGACTTTTCCTTTAAAGTTTTAAAAAATTACTTTGATGATGATTAAGGAAAAATAAAGAGGTATAAATTTGAGAATAAAAATGCAATTATGAGAGGGAAATCAGATAAAAAAATCTACCTGAATCAGGTTAAGAATCTATTCAAATTAATGATTTTATTTGGCTGTGGGATGTATATGCTGAGTTCTGGGTAGAATAAGATATGGTCAAATGTTCCTGATTATCATCACTGAGAAGAATGAGCTGAATATAGATCTTTCAGACGCATAATACAGGAATCCTGGTCATTCCAAAAAAGGTTGACCAAGGAAAACCACATATTTAAAAAAAAAAAAAACAAATCAGACTCCTAACTAAGAAAACAATTGGGGAGTTTTAAAGAGAATTATCTTTGGAGGCAGAGGTCAAAGATAGATGATTAAAAAAAATGTATAAGCATAAATTTATATGGTTCAAAAATCAATATAATAAGAAATATTCCTTGCCTGTGTCCCTACATACCCCATATCCCATAGGAAACCATTTTAACTGGCTTCCTGTGCATCCTTCCATTCTTTCTCTGCACAGATGAGCAAACTCAAATATAAGTTCTTATCTCACCCCATTTTATACAAGGGCAACATAACTTCATTTAACGGCCTGCTCCCAATAATGGCCTCTCTCTAGCGATGCCTTTTGCAATGCATCAGGAAGTGGGGTCTATTTCCTTATCCTCTAAATCTGGTCCGGCCTTTCTGACTTGCTTTGGCCAATGTAATGTGATGGAAGTGACACGGTCAGTTCTGAGTCTCTCTTGGAACCCTGACCGGCTATTAAAGCAAATTCAGACTAGTCTGCTGGAAGACGAGGCCACATAGAGCAGAGATGAGTTGTACCAGCGAAAGCCAGCTGATCACTAAACAGGTGAGAGCCTACGCTGATGAGCCTGCAGGAAGCTGACTGCAGACATATGAATAAGTGAGCACAAATGGGAACTACTTGACTAATAAAAAAAAAAAATGAAGTAACGAAATTAAAAAGCTTATTGTTTTAGGTCACTAAGCTGTAGCATGGTTTGTTATATAATGCAAGAGATCAAAAGGCAACTAATCTATACCATATACTAACTGTACTGCTCCTTGGTTTTTTATTTTTCTCATTGTTTTATAATTTCAAAATATGTTCTAAAATTCTTAATTCCATAACCTTAAAAAAATAACAGATGCACAATATTTCATTATGTGGATGTACCATAGTTTATTTACACAATTGCCTACTGGTGGATAACTGGATTGTTTCCAATCATTTATAGCTGAATTTTGAGGCTCTCTAAATCCTATGCTACTGACTGCCCTGTATTTGTCAAGTCTGGGGAAACATAAAACACAAGGCCCTGAGTTATGGGAAAGCCAGATATATTCAAATGTATACAAAGTACTAAGAAAATAAAGAAGTAGAAAGGTTATTCTCCATGAACCCCACAGAAGTCTTTACAAACCATTAAGTAATTTACTGGGAAGGCTAACATGGGCTTTCCAGGCAGCACATTAAGGAGAAAAGCAAGAAGGCTATAGATATAATTTGAATAGTGTGCATAAAGTTGGGATCAGAACCAAGAGAAACAACAGTAAAAAAATTTCCTTGACCATAGCCTCTCATTAACCATTGGAAGGGTAGGTAAATGTTCTGAAGGAATAATATCAGACGAGAAGCATTTCCAACACTGACAATTCTAATCGGCTAAAGATGGAGGAAAGAACATAAAAATGACTGTTGCACTTACATGAGGGCTTATAAGGCTGGCTAAACCGATTATAGGCAAAGCACATGTTTTCCATCCTTGTTGCTCTGTCACAACCTGAGAACACATCCAACTTTCTAACAACAGGCAGGCTTCATATGCAGAGACAGCCAGGAGTAACTGTTTACGATGACAGATAATTTATCATTCAACAAAAACTGAGGCATAATGACTCAAGTAAAGAAATGACCAGAAAATGTCTTAAAAGGGAGCTCAATTAAAATAAATTAGTGGTTTGCTGTATACTAACAATACAGATTAAAAAACAACCTTTTCCATTCCACATTTATAAATACTTCGGAAAATTCACTTATCTACATCTCTATGGCTCAAGGATCAGCAAACTTCTACAAAGGGCAAGATAGTGAACATTTTTGGCATTGCGGATCACATGGTCCTTCACAGCTACGTAACTCTACTCTTGTAGCACACTCTAGATAAAACACACACAAACGGGCTTGGCTATGTTCCAATAAAGCTTTATTTACAAAAATAGGCAGTGGGCAATAGTCTAATGACCCCTGCTATGACTGATTAAAACACTGGGAAAATTAAAATGCCTAACTCTTATTTTTTTTCTATGCATATAAAATCTAATTTATACCACCCACTGAAGTGGTTTATCTGAAGAACATTTTTATTTTCTTAAGACTGGCTATAAAGAGACCTTTACTCATTGACTGGCAAGAAAAATAACATAAAAAACAGAAAAATATTTAAAGACAGCATTATTTAAAGACAGAATACTGCCCTGGCTGGTGTGGCTTGGTTGGTTGGAGTACTGTCTCATAACCGAAAGGTTGGGGGTTTAATGATCAATCACAGCACATACCTAGGTTATGTGTTCGATCTCCGGTCTGCGAGCATATGATCCCTGGTCGCAACTGATCAATTTTTCTCTCTCCCTTCCTCTCTCTCTATAAAAAGCAATGGAAAAAAAAATTGTCCTACCTGGTGTGGCTCAGTAGATTGAACACTGGCCTGCAAACCAAAAGGTTGCCAATTTGATTCCCAGTCAGGACAGATGCCTGGGTTGCAGGCTTGGTCCCCGGTTGGGGATGTGTGAGAGGCAACCTATTGATATTTCTCTCACACACTGATGTTTTCCTACCTCTCTTTCTCCCTTCCTTCCACCTTCTCTAAAAATAAATAAGATCTTTTTTAAAATCACTTTAAGAAAAGAAAAAAGAAAAAAAAAGTCCTTAAATGAGAATTAAAAAAAAAAATACAACATGAAGTCAGAGCTGAGGAGTAGCAGAGAGGCTAGTTATCTGACGGTCTATCAAAAATCAGACAGACCTAAGAAAACCTCAAAGATGACTAGCATACCTGTGAAAAATCACTTGTTACATTAGTAAATTATCTTAGCCATCCCTTTTCCTTCTACCAGTATCATCTGACCTGAGACACAGAATTGCCCAGAATATATAAGTAATTCTAACAACTTGATAATAACAAACAACCCAGTTTTAAGAATGAGCAAAAAACACTTAAGACAATTCCAGCTTCTTTCTCTTCCTGTCTCAGGTGCTCTGGGAGCCACAGGCTTCGGTGCAGACATGGCCAAATCCAAGAACTGCACCATGCACAACCAGTCCCTAAAATGGCACAGAAATGGCATCAAGAAACCCCAATCACAAAGATACACATCTCTTAAGGGGGCCAAGTTCCTGAGGAAGATGCACTTTGCCAAGAAGCACAAAAGAAGGGCATGAAGAAGATGCAGGTCAATAAAGCCATGAGCTCATGTGTCAAGGATATCAAGGCCCACGTAAAGCTCAAGGAGGTCAAGTTCAAGATCTCCAAAGGACAGCAGCCTTAAGCTTGAGTAAACTTGCCTACATTGCTCACTCAAGCTTGGGAAATGTGCTCATGACCATGTTGCCAAGGGTCTCAGGCTCTGCCAGCTGAAGTCTAAGACAAAGGCTCAAACTAAGCCCAGCTGCAGCTACAGCTGCAGCTCAGGCTCCCAAAGAAGCCCAGGCCCCCACAAAGGCTCCACGCAGTATAGGTCTCTGTCTGCCGGTGTGAGGAAGAACTGGTGTGAGCCCTGTGCTGCTGACTGCATGGAGCTGGTTGGTGTACTCCTGTGCTGCTTGTACAAATAAACCTGAGGCAGGATCTGTCAGTCAAAAAAAAATCACAAAAGGAGGTATAGAAATGGTTGATGAAGACATAAAAAGGTGCTTTACATATTAGTCACAGAAACAGAGATTATAACACATCAACAAAAAGGAACACACCACTGATAAATATCCAACCACATGGATAAATGTCAAAAGCATTAGGCTAAGTGAGAGATGCCAGATCCACAGTAAAACTATTCAGACAAGACAAAGATTAGTGACAAAAAGCAGATCAGTGGCTACTTGAGACCGATGGAAAAAACTGATTACGAAGGGGCATACAGGGGGCATGATAATTTTTTTATGGTGATGGAAATATCTCTTTTTTTAAAAAAGATGTTATTTATTTATTTTCAGAGAGAGGGGAAGGGAGGAAGAAAGAAAGAGAAACATGGATGTGCTAGATAGAGAAACATCGATCGTTTGCCTCTCACGTGCCCCCAAATGGGGACCTGACCCGCAACCCAGGCGTGTGCCCACACTGGGAATCGAACTGGTGACCGACCTTTCAGTTTGCAGGTGAGTGCCCAACCCGCTAAGCCATACCAGCCAGAGTGGAAATATTCTGTTTCTCTCTCCCTCTCTTTCCTTTTCTCTAAAAATAAATAAATAAAATCTTAAAAAAAGAAGTACACCTTAGCCCTGGCTGGTGCGGCTCAGTGGACTGAGCGCTGGCTTGCGAAGCAAAGGGTCACTGATTCGATTCCCAGTCAGGGCACGTGCCTGGGTTGTGAGCCAGGTCACATGTGGGACATGTGAGAGGGGCAGCCACACATTGATGTTTCTCTCCCTCTTGTTCTCCTTCCTTTCCCCTCTAAAAATAAATAAAATCTTTAATAAAAAGAAAAAAAGTATACCACAATAAAGATAAGGAAAAGAAAAGCAAACTAAATCCAGCAATGTAGTTTTTAAAAAGATCCCAATCAATTTGAGTTCCTCCGAGAAAGGAAAGGTAATGTAGTGTTAGAAAAATCTAATATAATTCACCATATTAACAGATTAAAAGAAACACTGGAAAATCACCTCAATAATTATAGAAATAGAAG
>VMDR010012864.1:0-25865 GCA_007922815.1 Macrotus californicus | reverse complement strand
ACATTGATAAAGGGTCAATTCTGGGAAAAATTTAATCTGTTTTGTATCAACAAGATCAATTTTGACAACATATGATCACTGAGGTTTGTAGTAACATGTCATGGCTTTTAAAATTGTATTTTGTTTAATGTAAACAAATAATGTAACATTTTGTTTTAATGTAAAAATGTAAAATTGTATTTTGTTAGAGATAAAAATGTTACCATTTTGGTCACAGATCACCTCGAGGCTCTGTTGAAAACTTCATTCCCTGTCCTCAGGGGAATGTACAACTTCAAATAAACAAAGAACGTTGCATAAATGAACTTGGAGTTAACATCCTCTGCTACCCAGGCCGCTCCTTCCAATCGCAGCTCGGAAGCCTTTACTTGCAGTGGCTAGATGAATGTGAAGATGGGTCGGAAGGGTTTATTACTCCAACGTTACTTGGTCCTTGGCCAAGTCTGACATTGTGATAACAATAATTCTCCTAATCCTACATATTCTTTAAAGACATTTGTGTTCTTTTTTATAAAAACTCTTTGTGGGCTTGAGACATGAGGTAAACCTCTAAGGATCCGTAGACACAAAGAGAACCCAAATTCGATCTGCCAGGCTTCCCTGTGCCGCAAACGTGCCCGGCCCTGGAGCTGCTGTGCCTGACCTCTGCTCAGCTGCCCTGAGGTGGTGGAGCAAACCCAAGCTCCGCAAGATATCTACTGTTTTCGAGAAAAACACAGACACACGCAGCAGGCGGCGGGATAGCTGCTAGCCCAAGGTAGTGCGCGGGTCCGCTGTGAGGTCACACTGCATCGTTTTCAGTGACGTCATGTCTTCGTGCAGCTGGGTTTGGGCGGTTGCCGTGGGGAAAAGCAGGTGCCGCAGGAAGTGGCAGTGGTGACTTCCCTTTGAATTCCAAGATTTAAGGGCTTGGACACTGCCCAGCAAGCACACAGTCCATTAGTAAGTAATTACGGTTTATTTAAGAATGAAATACAAATGTTATTTTCCATTCAAGTTATATGTATTTTTTCAAATGGCAACTGAGTTATTAGGACATAAATATTTATTAGTTTTATTTTGGCCTCACTATTTAATAAATAGAACTGATGGTATTTCTTTTGCTATTTTCATAGGTGCCATGAAAAATTGCCATCACCTTCAGGGCACTGTGACAACTGTCCTAGAGGGGAGCAAGCCAGAGTAAGATCCAGCCCCTACCTTCGAGTTGCTCGGAGAGACCTAGGTACTGCTAACCACAAGTAAAAGTAAATTAGGACATTTGTCATAAAAGGAATATAAACAGAATTCAAAGAGCAAGGAAATCTCAGGTGTCACCCTGTTAGACATAGAAAGGAGAGAGCTGAAGTGACATAGAAGTTTAGCCTTAAAAAAGAGTAAGATTTTAATAGGTTGGAAAGAGAGGAAGAGCATTCCTCTATGAGAGGGTAGCATGAACAATGAATGACTCGGGTAAAATAAACATCATGTTTGGCTGGAAAGAGGAAGGGCAAGGAGAGGCAACAGATAATGTGCACATTTTTACCATGAACAATGGTAAGCTTCTGGGGAAGAGTCTGATCAGATTCATGTATTAGAAAGCTAGTATTAGAAGATGGTTAGAGACTGCACTTCAGGGAGAGAAGGTGTTAAAGATGACTTAGGTTTCCAGCTTGATAAAACCTCTTCTTTGCACAAACTATGCTTTATTAATTTATGTATTGATATGACCCAGCACAAGCCTAGTAATCTGAGGCACTGAATAAGTTTTGGAATTTGAACTGTCTCATGGTAACAATGGGGAAATACTCTACAGCACGGGAGAGAGGTAAAACTGGCTATGTCAATTTGGGAGTCATCCATCTAGAAATGAGAGAAGGAACTGACAAAACAAAATTTCTCAGGGAGCAAATGCAGATTAAAAAGAGAAGCAGCCCAGTGACAGGTCCCTGGGGAACACCCACCTTTGGGAGCAGAGGAGGAGCTGCCAGCAGAAGAGATGGGGGAGGAGGGCGGGTCACTGATGGTGAGACCCTGAGGGAGTGCAATCCCAGGAAGCGGAGCAGAGAGTCTGAACATCAAACAGAGGAGGGGAAGTCCTCCTAGGAAGCTACCAGAGGTGGTAGTTGGCAGGTTCAGTAGCATTTGGAGGCAGAAGCCAGATTGCAGTGGCGGTGACAAGAGAGGCCCTTTTGGAGAACTTTGGGGTGAAATGGATCAGGAATGGGAGATTTAGAGGAAAAGAGGTTTTCCGGAAGATGGTTTTAGGGCAGGAGGAATTTAAAGGAAGCGTGCAGTAAGAGAGGAACAGAAAACCAGCAGGTCTATATACAAAAGAAGGAAGAGATCATTCAAGTTTCCAATGAAAGAGAAAGAAGTAGGATTAAAAACATGGTTCCTTTTCTCTCTTTCTTTCTTCCCTTCCCTCACTTTTCCTTCCCCCACACCCCCATTACCCAGACCCTGAGCAGGGTGGGGAGGGGAACCGGGCAGGGGTAGGTGAGCACAGCCTGAGCAGGGTGAGGATGAGAGGGAGGAGGAGGGAATGGAGCAGGGAGCCAGGGCCCGAGGACCGTGAGTGAGGAAGGTGTCTGTGCAGGAGCAAAAGTGGGTGAGGAGGCCCTCTGTGCAGGTGGGAGGGTGGCCCAGCACAGGGTGTTGGGCCTGGGGGGTTCACGGGAAGGTTTTCGTATGCTGGGGGGAGCCTGGCAGGAGGTGTCAGAGCCTAGCAGGGTGAGGAGGCAAGTGCATGCAATGAAGTGGGACGGGCATGGCATGGGAGATTTCTTACACACAGGAGGGTTGATCAAATAAGTAAATATGCAAAGATGAAGGCGGCTGAACTGCTCCCTGCTGGAGCAGGAAGTCACAAATATGAAAAGGGAGAAATAGTATGAACTCTGGGGTTGTGGATTGGAATTGAAGATATTGGTGTAAGTTCATGGATTTCAACACATATAATTATATACAAAAACAGACAGATATAAGTACCTCTGTGTGTTATTAAATACACACACGCTTGTTTCCCTAGCTCTGTCTACAGAGGAGCTGGAAAATCCTAGAAACAGCAACATTTCAGTAGCAACGAACACATCTAACATAAACTTGGCTTTTATATAGTGTTCTTTACTGAAAGAAACCAGGAGAGACGCTGACTGCAGGGTCGGAGTGGGAAGTGCCTGATGAAACCAGCATCTGTTGTTAGGAAGCAAGAGAGTGCTCATGGGGGGGGCATGTCAAAAGGACATGGAAGTCAGCCTGAAGTGGCTCCCACTGGCCAAAATGGTGACAAGTTGAAATGAATACAATGCTAATAAAAGGTTATGACCAGAAAGAAAAATAGATCGTGTGTCTGTACAAATAAATACGTAGATGAATTGATAGAAAGCTTGATGAAGAATGGGGTATTTACATAGTTTGAGAGTGCCTCCCACGAAATGCCTATTAACTGCAAAGGAACAAAGGGTAACTTTATGAAGAGAAGCCTGGCTGACACCACTTTAATCAAGCAATCCAAGGGAACATCATTAATAACAGGTCAAATTGAAATCATGTGCCACCCGACAGGCATCAATGAGAGGAACACAGCGCCATTTCTGTGATGTTTCTGCTAGAGATGCTTAACTTCAATCTAATCATCAGAAAACATCAGACGAACTCAGATGGAGGGCCATTCTACAAAATAACCTGCCTGTAATCTTCAACATGCCAAAACCTTCAAACATGTCATGAAAGTTAAGGAAAGACTAACGAACTGTTTCAGACTTGAAAGAGACTAAAGAGACACCACAACTAAATGTAACAGCAGTGTCTAACCTGAGTCTGTTTGCTATAAAGGACATTATGGGGACAACTGGCTAAACTTAAATGGGAGTCTAAGGGTTAGAGGATACAGCTAATCAATGTAAATTTGCTGATTTTGATGGTTGTGTTTTGTTTACCTCGGAGGATGTCCTTGTTTGTAGAAATACACATTGAAGTTGGGGGCGTGCATGATCAGAGTAAGTTTGGTGACTTACTCTCAAATGGTTCAAGAAGAAGGCAGTTTTTAGGCCTGTACTTTCGTCTCTTCTGTATATTTGAGATTGTTTCAAAATAAAAAAAAACTAATTAAAAAAATGATGTTTTTACACTTCTACCATTGCCATGAAGAGCTGCCCTGTGGGTAGCTAGGCCCTTGAATGAACACATGCAAACCAGACAGGAGCCCAACCTGCCATCCCAGCAGCTTGAGGCAGAGCTGTCCAGCCATGCTCAGCCAAAAGCGGTGAAGCCCAGGGACCCACAAATGCAACTTGAATCTTGAGTAGAATAACACAGACTGACAACTGTGAGCAACTTTCAGTCCAGGCGGAGCATCGCCCTGCAGAACGGAGTCACCAAGGGAACTGCAGCCTCTTCTCTGATCAGCAAACCACCGGCTCCAGTTCTATCACTAGGAAGCCGGAAGGTTCGGAAACAGCCACAGCCAAGATCCTGCTGCCGCTGCTGCTTCTGGAACCGTGTAACTGGCTGTGATCTGCACCAGCAGGAAAGAGGCCCCATGCCCTGCTCTCAGTACCTGCAAGCCAAGGTCTGGGCACTGGAGTCTCTCTCACTGCCACAGAAAACCAGACCCCTCCATGGCTCTGCTGGACAGCAGAAACAGTGGAAACTGCAAATCCACGGCCATTGCCTCAGTCCTGCCTGCCAGAGCTTGTGTAAGTGCACCTGGTTGGCCAGGTCTAAACCACTCTCTCCAAGGGAATCTTGGAAATGCAATTCTGTATACAGAAAGGAATGCCAGAAGGATGAATAAATGTTGAGTGTTAAGGCATCATATTCATCAAAGAGGGAAAGGAAGGAAGGGAGGGAGGGGAAGAGGGGATAATAATATATTATAGTTTATTGAGGCAATGGAATACTACATAGTAATGAAATTGAAGGAACGAAAGCTAAGAAAATCAATCTGTGAATCTCAGTGTAATAATTTAGTACCAAATCAATCTGTGAATCTCAGTGTAATAATTTTGTACCAAGAAGGAAGTCATAAAATAATAAAAAGAGTTTAATACCATGTGTGGATGGTTAAAAATACTGCAAAACAATACTACATATTTTTAAAAGAAACACAAATACATAGTGACATCCTAAAAGCGTGCATTCAAATGATAGTGTTTACCTTTTGGCAGGGAGGAATATAGAGAACGAGATTAGGGGTGTTCCACAGGGTGTCTTTGTTGGTGCATAACAGCCCACCCAAAACTTAGTGGCTTTAAAGCCACAGCTATATATTTGCTTATGATTCTAGGAGCTGGCCGTTGGGTGGGGCTCAGCTGGGATGGCTCTTCTCTGCTCCATGTGATGTCAACTGGGCTCACTTCTCTGCCTTTGTTCAGTTCTTCTGTCAGCCGGGCTGTCTGGTGCCTGATGCCCTCACTTACAGGTCTGGGTACCAGCCCTGATACCTGGACCTCTCTCTGTGAGGTTTCTCTCCATGAAGTCTCTCCTCCTCAAAGAGGCTAGCTTGGGCTTGCTCACAGGGTGACAGAGGTGGCTCTGGGTCTCCTCTTTTACTTCCAGAACCTATAAGTCATATAATGTTACTTCTACCATATCCTATTATCTAAACAAATCATGGGACCACCCCAGAGTCAAGGGATGGAGAAATAGGTTCTTGATGGGAGGAGCTACAAAGAATTTACATCCACATTTAACGTACCACATCGGAGCTCCCATTGGGTATATAGATACAGTCATTTATTACATTATTTCCTGTACTTGGTTTTTATGTTTGAAATATTTCACAGTGTAGAAAAAAGAAATGAATGTAAAATGGTCGCAATGGATCCTCTGTAGGCATCCCATAGAGACCGTGCAATCATTATGTTCCTTGGATTCTTGGAACTGTTCGGGTTTCTGCCCTTTTAGGCCCGATTGTCCAGCTGTCTTTCCAGTTCTGGAATATAATCCATGGACTTCCAAAAATATACTTTATGATAAGAACTGTATTTGGAGAAAAGTGTTTGTATAACAGTTCATGGCCGAGTTGGAGCTGCTGGCACCAGCACTGTAGGCATCTATTTGTTGCCACTGATGTTCATGGAGGTTGAGGAGACTCTTGGCCTTTAGACTAAATTAAGTCCCTAATTAAGGTTCAGAGATATACAGGTAGAAGGTGAACTGGGGTGGCCCTGGTGGGAGCTATACAGAGTGGAGGGTGATAGGGCCCCTTGATGAACAAGGACCATCAGGGAAAAGAGAGGGGAGGAACAGCACACCAGACTCAACAGCAGGGCCTAACTGTGAGATGAGGTCATGGTTCCTGGCACAGGCAGCTGCTAGTACTAAAAATGATCCCAGGCCAGCCAGCACATCACATCAGGAAGTGAAGATCATTTGAGAATTGATGTTTGGGGCCCCAAGCAATTACGTTTGGGAACACCCAAGGTGATAGGAAAGTAGGATTGTTTTCCTTTTCCATTTGAATGAGATGTACCGAAATTCTGACCTCAAAGCATTTGATGCTGGTCCAGCGTCATTAAGAAGGGTGGGGCAAACCTGCCTTATAGGTAAGGCAATGCCCGTGGGGAGAGAGCCCACAGCCTCCGAGCAGCTTATCTGTGAACATTCATGACTGGTCCAGCTAGTCCAGACCCAGGGGTTCACCAGCTGTCTGGCCTGTTTGCGCACACACGTAAGGATAGGCTTGTGTTACCCGGAAGTATGTTTAAGGAGGAGGGCTTTCCAGAAAGCATCTTCCACTAGTCAAAGAAATGGGGGCTTGGGTTCCTCAAATTGGAGTTTTAGTCTTAATGGGTCTTAAGACATACTGACTCTCAATGGCTTTAGATGAAGCACTCATATTTTCTCAGCATTAATGCAACTAACATTTAGCATGTTTTTAATTACAAGAAGTTTATGGCATCTACACAAAACTCATTTCAGATCCTAAAGCCTCAGGACACTGAAAACATATGCAGAATATGCTTTCTTTAAATACTGAATTTAGTCAGGCAATTCCAGAGAACAAACTACCCTTCTACCAGTGTTGGGTATTTGCAGACTGTTTCTTTTATTGCCTGATAATTATGATGGTGTAAGTGATAACTATTGGCTGCTTCAGGGGATCTGACATCCTTTCCTTTTCTTCATTATTATCAACTCATGATGAATCCCAAATTCCTCTGTTTTTGGTTAACTTTCATTAGGGTTCTCCAGAGAGACAGAATCAAAAGTGTGTGTGTGTGTGTGTGTGTGTGTGTGTGTGTGTGTGTACATATCTTTGTTTATCATAAGGCATTGGCTCACATGGTTATGGAGGCCGACTGCAAGCTGGAGACTCAGGAACCGAGGTGGTTTAAGGTCCAGTTTGAGTCTGAAAGCCTGAGGACCAGGAGAGTCAACGGTGTAGCGCCACCCTGAAAGCCAGCAGGCTCAAGATCCAAGAAGAGCCAATATTTCAATTCAAGTTCAAAGTACTGAAAACACTGATGTCTCAGCTCAAGGCAGTCAGGCAGCAGGAGTTCCTTCTTACTCATAGAAAGTCAGCCTATGTTTTTCATCCTTTCTTGAGGGTATTTCCATTGATTTTAGAGAGAAAGGGAGAGAGAGACAGAGGGAGAAAGGAAGAGAGAGCAAGAGAAAGAGAAAAATCGATGTGAGAGAGAAACAGATTGGTTACCTCCCGTCCACGCCCCAATCAGGGATTGAACCTACAACCTAGATATGTGCCCTGACCAGGAATCAAACCTGCAACCTTTTGGCGTACTGCATGATACTCCGACCCACTGAGAGCCACGCTGCCAGAGTGAGGGTCAGCCTTTTGGTCTATTCAGGCCTTCAACTGAATGAATGAGGGCCACCCATCCAAAAACACAGACACACACAGAATATCTGGGCACTCTGAGGCCTAGTCAAGTTGATACATAAAATTAACCGCTATAGCTCTATTACAATATAGTTTATATACAATTCACAAATTTTAAGTGTGCAATTCAGTGGTTTTTGACAAATGAATAAGGTAGTGTAAGCACCACCACAATGACATGGAACATTTTCATCACCCTAAAATGTTTCCCTGTGCCTTTTGCAGTCAACCACCAGCCCCCTGCCTCTTGTCCCCTGGTAACCGCTAATCTGCTCTCTATCACTATAGCTTTGCCTTTTCTAGAATCTCATAGAAATGGAGTCTTACAGGATGCAGTCTTTTGTTTCTGGCCTTTTCACTTATCATAATGTTTTCAAGATTCATCCGTCCTGTTGAGAGTCTCAGTAGTTCATTCCTTCCTATTGCTGAGTAACGTTTCCGTGTATGGATGTACCACATTTGTTTATCCATTTACTCCCTGAAGGCACTTATTGATAGAGCTGATGTGAACATTCGTGTATAGGTTTTTGGGGCAGCATCAGTTTTTATTTCTCTGCAGTAAGCACCCAGGGGTGGGATTGCTGAGTCATGAGGAAAGTGTGTGTTTAAGTTGGTAAGAAGCTGCCAAACTGCTTTTCAGAGTGGCTGTGTCAGGTTGCCTTTCCACCAGCGATGTATGAGAGTTCTGGTTACTAAGGATATTCTAAATAAATATTATTTCAGGACAATCATGGAAGGGTGCACAAGAAGCAGCGGAGGGAGGGAAATGCAACAGAATGTGATCGTTCTAGAAAAAAACTAAGCTACTTTGCCTCGGAGAACTTCAGAGTTTAGCTATTTGAGACAACTGCAAAAAAAGAAAAAATGATGATAAAGAGGCAGTTATTACTTAAAAATATAGTGAACATTTGCCAACACGAAAGAAATTACAGGCTGTGAAAATGGCCTGTGGCAGTGAGATTGGAGGAAAAATAAACAATATTTATTCAGTACACAAGCCAGGGTTAGGAAAGACAGACCTGATGACTCAAGACCGAAAAAAGTGTTTAATACAGGACATTCTTCCTCTTGTTTTTTGTATTACTCTAACTGCCGGGTGCTCTTGTTATTGAGGAGTTGCTGATATTAATATCCTATTAATATACATATGAGGTATACGAGTATATCTTTATGAGGGTGTATAGCATAGGAATCTCCTGGGGATCTTTTTAAGTGCAGGTTCTCATTCAGCAGGACTGGAGCAGGGCCTGAGCTTCTGCATTTCTAATAAGGTTCTAGGTGAATATAACACTGTTGCGTTGCTGACTTCAGGTTAGTGGCTGTGAGTGCAGACTCTGGAGCCAGACTATGCAGGTTCAAATCCTACCTCTGTCATTTCTAGCTCCATAAACCAGGGCACATTTCTTAACCTCTCTACCTCACAGGGGTATTGTGAGGATTGCATGAGTTCCTGTATGTCGAGCTCTTAGACCAGTGCCAGGCACATGGTAGATGCTCTATCTTATTCCTCCAGTGTTCAGCAGGTTCTGGTGGCCAAGCCAGCAGTATATTGAATAGCCTTAAACCACCTCAACTGAGTTCTGCAGTGTTTTAGTTCCTACGAGGTCCTGTGCCCCTCTGGCAGCCACCAGTTCATAGAGGTGCTCATTAAGGGAGCCCATTCAGAGCCACTAGACTGAGGTTGCCTCAGAAAGAGAAAACCCACTAAGAGGATTTCAAAGAGAGACAGAGAGAGATTGACCATCTAATGTGCTTCACCTGTTGGAAATGTCACCAGGTTAATCCCCACGGGGTGACTGGGACCTTCACACAATAGATACTGCTCCGTGCAGGACTAGTGCTGGGGTGGTGCTCTGTGCACTTGAAAGTATTTCCAGCCTAACCCGAAGGCCCAGGTGAGAGCTAAGAGGGCTGCACCCATGTGCCCTTCTTTCCACCAGAACCAGCAGCCCCTTGGCCAAAGCAGCCAATTGAACAGACTCGCTATTGTTGTTTGCATCCTGCCCCTTTCATCTGCCTCCAGCCCCCTGTAGACACTCTAATTGGTCCTCTGGATCCAGGCCTCTGGCCTGTCAGCCCAGCTCTGTGTTCATGGCTCGCTTTCATCTCCCTGCTTGCTTGGCATATTGCTCTATTTCTCTGCTTCCTGATGTCAAATGCAGCTTGTGGAGCTTGGATGATCTTCATACCATTTCTGCCTCACTGTTAGTGACTGTACTAGAAAAACAGCTGTTAATCTCAATTAGGTTTTGATTGCTAATTAGCAGCTACCTGTCAGGATCAAGCAGCCCTTTTTCTGGTCTCTTCAGCTATTTCTCATGCAACTGGTACACATGGTTTCCATGAGAACTATTTAGCTAGACTCCTCCTCAACCAAAACTGACACCTCTTCCGAGGCTTTTGTAAAATCTCTCCAGTAAGCTCTGAGGTCCCTTGTCCACTTTCCTGCTCCTTTGCTTTCTTAATTTCATTGTCCAGCCAGTTTCCAATGAAAGCCACTCAGGTTCTATTGTCAGTATGTCTTGGAAGGGAAATCAGGTGATGAACAAGTCCATAAATTGAACTCAGGTTAAGAACCCATGCTTTAAAATTTCATCTTTAGACTTCTGGTTTCCAGTTCTGCATCTGAGGCTTGGAAGTTGCCACTCCATCCTAACAAGAAGTAAAAGCTGAACAAACTAGAAAGCCAACAACTAGAAGATTTAATTCTTTTCAAATGACTGTCTCTGTCACTTCCATGGATACAGGGAGCAGAGAGGACAGAGACACAGATGCTTCATCTTTTGTTATGATTAATTTTCTTTGTGATTTCTTCTCACTGATTTATGCTTAAAGCAGACTTCTCATTCTATCAATATATTTCCCTTTAGCTTTAATAGGTTTAGGTCACCCATTGCAATTTATTTTAGAGTGGTAATTTTTGTTTTTCCAAAGAGTTAACCATCTGTCCCAGAACGATTTATTCAACAATGATTCTTTTTCTTACTAGTTTTTGATGCCATCTTTAATATATACTAAGTTCACATACATCCTGGGGTCGATTTCAGGGCTATCAAATCCATTATATCGATCTGTCTGCCAATTCTTTTGTCAGTAGCACACTGCTTTAATTATTGAAGTTGTGTTATCGGGTGGGGCAAGTTTGCTTTCATTAGTCTTTCCTTTCAATAGGTTCTTGGCTATTTTTACCCTTTATCTTTAAAATTACCTTGTCATACTGCCCTCTCCCCATCTATCTTAGATTTTTAATGAGGATTGTATAAATCTATTATTTTGTGAAAGATTGGCATTTCTTTTCCAATGCAGAAATGTTTTATCAATCCATTTATTCAAGGCTTCTTTTATACATCTCAAACTTTTGTAGTGTTCTGCAAATAGGTCACATGCTTTTTTAGGTATTTTACATTTTCTATTAAAATTATTTTCTTATTGCAGTTTTCTCATTTTGAGAGAGATTTGGGGGTGAAATAGAAATAATATTTGCAAAAAGGCTGTTTTTAATAAGAGAATTTGATGTGAATTGGGAGTTTTGGCTTATGAAAGTGGGTGTTTATTTTGGATTTCACTGTGTTTGAATTAATGGCAATACTTGGTAGTCCTTGACTTAATAACATGCTTGCTTTATGCTGAATTTTTACAATAAAACAAAAAGAATGGCAAAAATTTAATAATAACAGAAATGTAATTTATAGTTACGTTGCCCTTCAGTAGCCAGGGACAATGAGTGCACCAAGCATACAATTAAGCAGATCTCTTTTTCATTTTTATCCAAGACCAGTTCACTCAGTGCCTGATTACTGCTAGAATATATCAGCCTCTTAACAATATTTTTTAATTTAGTTGATATTCCCAAATGACCTTCCCAATTTTGTATGATGTTTTGCATATTGCCTTTAGTTCACAAAACAGAATGTATTCTTCAGGTAATAAAATCTTATTCCAGTACTAAAATGCAGCTCCAAAGGCATGCTTCAAAGATAAGCTAACATGAAAATGGTGCTTCATAATACTGGAGGATATATAAAACTTGAGGAAAACATTATCTTAGGAGAAAAGCTTATGTAAAAAGTTAAACAACCATAAATACAAAAGGAAGAAAGAAAGAAAGAAAGAAAATTCCAAAGTCTAAAGTATTAATCAAATCTAAAATATTCTAACAGATATAAAATAAATACCATTATTTTCTGTACTGTAAAGAAAGAAAAAGATTCTACCAGGTAAACTGTCATGATGTAGATTGTCAGACTCATCTCAGTTTTAGAGATTTTAAAATGGCGGGGGGTGGGGGATGTGCTTCTTAGAATCAATGATAAGTGTTAAAATGCTTTGGACTGTAATTAACAGAAACATGATTCAGAAATATGTTGGTTCATGTTGCTGAAAGCTGAGAGGAGGTGGCAGCATCAGGAAGGGGCTGATCCAGAAGTTCAATGTTGTTATTAAGGACCCACTATCCTACCACAGGATCAACTTCATTCTCCAAAGTTGGTCCCTGTTGTAGATAAAACATGGATGCTAACAGCAATTGAGCTACAGGATTTTGTGTTCACACTGAATCAAAGGCAGAGGATTATCTCTAAAAAGTTAAAAAGAAATTTTCTAGATGTCCCTAGCCAAGTTCTGATTGTGTTTTCAGCAGTCCAACTCCAAACAGAGTCATCTACCCATCCCTAAACTAACCCCTCTCTGAGCTGTGATGTCCAACTTAGTGATGACTCGATGCACTCACCTGCAGAAACTGATGCTGTTGTACACGCACCAGGAGGGTAGAGTAAGGCTCAAAACTTCCATTATTGAGGTCTCTGGGAAGACCAGGGCAGGCTTCTCAAGCAAGTTCAAAATGGCTCAAAAGAGCAGGGAAAGGTGGCCAGCCTGGCTTTTACTGTAGGCTGGGGTGGGGCCAGTGGCAGAGTTCCTGGGTGCAGGCAGTTCCTTGGTGCCAAGGAAGGGAGCACTCAGGCTTTCTTATCAGCTTGCATAGACAGGATCACAAAGAGGGAGGGGTGAGACTCAAAAGCTCTCAGCAGTCAAACATCAAAAAATGAAGTGAGATTTCTTATTAAGTTTGCCAAAGGTAATTATTTACATTGAAAATAATTAAAATTAAATAGAATTAAAAATTTCATTTCTTAGTCACACTGAACACATTTCAAGTGCTCAACAACCACATGTGGCTGATTTAGAGGACACTTGTACCACCCGCCCTAGAAAATGCTGAGGGATGATGCTGCTGGTCCCTCTGACACATGTCAGCAGACTGCAGCCCATGGGCCAAATTTGACCTAGTGCCTGTGTTTGTGTAGCCTGCTAGCTAAAAATGGTTTTTACATCTTCAACTGGTGGGAAGAAAATCAAAGGGAGAATATTTCATGAAAGGAAAATTATATGAAATTAAAATTTTTGTGTCCACAAATAAAGTTTTCTTGGAACTTGAACATGCTCACTCATTTCATGGGTTTCTTTGCTGCTTTCACACTGCTGTCATATGAGTGGCTGCAGCAGAGAGCATGTGACCAGCACCTGAGGGATTTACCACCTGGCCCTATCCAAGAAAAGTTTGCTGACCTCTGGTCTGCAGGAACAGGATGACCCTTACTCAGTCAGGCCCACTCCTGAGAGCTTCAGTGGACCAGGCCTCCCTGAGTCTCATCGGTGTGTAGAGGCCGGGGCTACACCTGAGTGAACTTGGAGCTCTGTTGAGAGAGGACAGGCAGAGCTGCATGTTGGGTAGGCCGCCACTGATTCCCATTACATCTAATAGGAAACATAGACCAACATTTAACTTCAGTATGGAACTGAGCTGATGGTCTCCGAAGTGAGTCTCTCTACTCACTGACCAAACGGTATCTCTTGCTATGGCACTGCAAGCTTTCCACACTGAGACACGACCCTTGGATTCTACCGCATGTTCGTAACTTCACTTGAGAGCCACACTTTCTCCGTCCTGGCATAACATTTCAGAGTTATCCATCTTATTTCACTGTTACCTGTCGTGTACAGGCCATACAAAACTTCAAACCAACTCCTTGTCACAGCTTTCATCCTTACTTCCTCCCCCAAGCCCCTCACATCTAGCTTTTCTGTTATTCACTTCAGTTTCCTACTTTATAAAGACCCCTGTCTAATTAACTTCAGTTAGACAATTTGAAAAAGTAATACCCAAGTAAAAAAAAAATTTGACATTAGAAATGATTGATCTTGTAATCTGTAGAAATGCCATCAGTATCAGTTCATTGATACTCATTGACTGAGTTCTTTTTCCTCAAACAAAACATGCAATCTAGAGTATGTACTACAGCAGACATTGTTCGTGTTACGGGAACGAATTATTAAAACATCTTTTCATCTGTTTGGAACATGATAGTTGTGAATACATAGGAAATCGTCTAAGTGAACAAGAATTAAAGAAGTTCTTTTCAAAAAAGCTCTCTCATCTAGAGAATTTGAAGTAAGTTCGATTCTAAACTGTCTTAGCTTTTTAAAAACATTTTCTTCCAGTGAGTTTATCAAAGTGGAATTTCGCTGCAGTTTGAATATATGAGTGTCCTTGTGAATGGTCAATGAGCTTCCAATGAGAAGCCTTGGTCCTGACTTTGTAAATGTTATAACATCACCCTTCTTTCAAATGTTGAGAAAGGTGAACGGAGGAAGGGGAGGGATTGAGTTAACTAAAAACAGAAGAGTGATGTCAGGTGAGAATATTCCATCTTGCCTGGTTTGGGAAGAGCTATTGTGATTTTGATGTTGTACAAGCCTAGAAAAGTCCCCTTGTTGCTGTGATTGCTAATTGGTTTTGAATGGAGCAAATTGTGGCTTTAAAAATTTTTGTCCCCCCCAAAGCTATTCTCTTCTGAAAAACAAGAGGAAAAAGTATCTTTACTGAAAGTAGTTATAGCTTTTGGCAGAGATGGAGTTTGTTTTTTTTTTAAAAAAAAGGCACCTGGCCCTATTGAAATAGCTCAGCACCTCACCCTCTGCCAACGAGGGTGAGGAGACCAGCAGGTGCCTCTATCAGAAATGCCCATGTGCATCACTGCAGGGAGGCGGGTAGCCAAGTCCCTAAGGACTGGGCTGCAGGAGCCAAATGGGACTGAATTTTAGGAGAAAAGAAAATGGAGAGAAGAGGCAGAAGTACGCTTATGTCTGTTCAACTTCCTTTCCTGCTGCTCAGGGAATGTAAAGGTTAGTCTTCAGGAGGCTAATATGACAGTAAAGGGCATGACAAGGAAGTTGTTTGCACAATGCACTCTAGTCATGTAGAGAACACATGGTCACATCTGTCCACTACAGTGCCCTCTGACGCCAGGCTGGGAAGATGGTCCCCAGCAGCTGCCCCCATTATAAGGCCCACCTTTGCATCCTCAATCACCAGCCGTGGCCACCCCCGTTATTCCAAAGTCTTCAGTCTGCCTAGAAGAATAGCAATGAAAGGGGTCAGGTGGGGCTTTGTCCTTCCTCTCTCTACCTGAATAGATTTTGTTTGGAGGAAGAAACCAAGGAGGAGGGCTTGAATACTAGGTCTCAGCTGAGCATAAACTGTTAATACTTTCCTCACCCCACACATCTGCTTCTCCAGTTTACACATGCTTTTCACTGTGTGTCCTTTGAAGCTCTTTGAAGACAAAGAAGCCCTCTATCCTTTGCCCAGAAAAGTTCCACATGTAAAGAGATCCTTTCAAGTGAGCTTTGAATCACACCAAAAACAAGCTTGCTCTTGGTCTCCTGTGTGAGGCTGGCATTCTGCAGGCCACATTGTTCTCAGACTGAAGATGTTATATCACAACACCTGAAAGTATGTGCCCAGATATCGGGAATAGAAGGGATGTGTGGATAATCATATTAAAATCATAACAATGCCATTATGTTTTGAAGTAGAGTCAGGTTTAGCTCTTCACAATTGGTTTGCATGATTCCATTTGTTTCTATGTATAAAATAGTGTCAGGCTGACAAGTCTTTTGTTCCCACTTTCACATTGGCTTCTCTTCTAATCTGTGTGATATCTGGACAATACAGATAAGCCAAACGTGGGTTAATCGATTCTGACTCTTCTGATCTGACTTATATTTCTGTGTGGATTTTGATGAATCAGAAATGTATAGAATATTCATGCCTCATCCTGTAGTTATGACAGGTGCAGACTTTGCTTTCCATGTGTTCAGAATGATGCCACAATTCAAAGTGTCCCTTTCATCTGACATACTACTAATTGAATGATTTCCTTTCTTTTTTTGAAATAACAGGATAGCCGGTTGGCTTTATACTTTTGAAATAGGAAATGGGAAATGTGGTTTAGAAAAGCTTCTGTGAAGTGTTATCGAGGGTAAATAAATTTGTAATGACATAATTCACATACCCTCAACACAAGAGAATTTCTGAAGGTTTTATTGACAATAAGGAGAAAAATGGAAAAAACATGCAAAATGAAATCTGTAGCAAATGTAAAAAATTCAAATCAACGTAAGAGGTGGATATTACTTTACCTTCAAGGGGCATATATTTTTATGTTCTTTATCAGTACTTCTAATTCCAAATTCCTGAACATTCTACCAAAGCAAACGCAGAGGCATGGGGGGACCGAATGGGATCTGGTCTCAAACACAGGGCAGATTTCTGGTGGTCTCATCAAAAGCAAACAGATACTTCCTGTTTCATCTGGGGATGCAAAAACCTGGAGAGAGCATCACACTCATCCTTACAAAACAACAACAGCAACAAAACACACACACACACACAGACAAACAACAAATTCACATCTTTTATTTACCCTATCATAGAGGTAAGGAATGATAGGTGTCTACAGAGAGAGAGAAAATGAGAATGTGTTCTTACTTCAGACAGATGCAGTTGAATACTGGTAAGAAGAACTTAGCTAAAATTGTTAATGAATTTTTAAAGACTGAGTGTTGGTTAGCAAAGGCTGAGTGTGGATGAGTAATGTAGAGATAATAGAATTGCCAGGAGCTCTAGATTTCACCTATTTTTATGCTCTTTTCCATTAACCTCACCTTGTGCTCACAAAAACAATAATGGTGGCAGTCTTGAGAAAGCAGCCCTTGAAGTGCATGCTTGCAGCGAACAGGAAGGCTGTGGGGAAGGGAGGATTTCCTTCTCCCTGATCCTTTCCCCCACCTCCCTTATGGAACATAAGCCTATACTGTGGGAAGAAAGGCAGCAAACACTGTCACCTTAGGCACTGATGAAAACCCATTGCAGCTGGGGAAGAAAACAGAAAATATAAATTTTCTAAACTTGGAGAAGGGGCAGGAGTATTGATAAAGCAGTGAAAACCAATGAGAGTCAGGGACAAGGGACTGCTAATGTCTGAGGTATTATCTGAACACTGAGAATAGTCCTGTCACTGTCATCAGGCTAACAAGTGTCAAATAACAATGGGATTTTGCTGGGAGCATTGCAAGCATGTGGTAAGAGACTCTCTCTGAGATGCAGCCAGATAAAAAGGATGACCTATTCGAAGGGTGAGGCATTGATACTTAGAGAAAAAAACTCCATATCGAATCAGCCACATTCAAAACACCAGTTATCACTGGAGAAATCTGAAGCCTGTGGTTCATTGTGGGTCACCAGCTCAACAATAAAACACCAGCACAAACTTCTAGTCAAGATGGAGGCATAGGTTAACATGCTTCGCCTCCTCGAGCAACCACAGAAAGAATTACAACTAGACCTCAAAACAAATAACACCCAGAACCATCAGAAAGTTGAGCTGTACAGAAGTCTGACAACCAAGAATTTAAAGAAGCCACATTCATCCAGATGGGTAGAAGGGGTTGGGAGACATGGTGTGGCACAGAGAGGTGGTAGCAGAACAGGCAGTCCCACGTTCACATGTGGTGGATGAAAATTGGGAGGGATAACTTGGGAGCAAGTGATCCCAGCCCCAGGCCAGACTACAGAGACCTGGGATCCTGAGCCAGGAAGATAAATCCCAATAACTTCTGGCTGTAAAAACCAGTGGAAGTTGGGGTAGCAGAAGAAACTGTGGGGTTTTCAGGAGACTCCACTCAAAGGGTCTGCACAGTATTAAAATGTATGCAGGCACCCCTGCTCTTGGGTTCAGCACCAGGGCAATAGACGGAAGGGTGCCAATCACCCAGGGCAAGCACTAGGCAAACCTCCAGAAGCCACACAATGGCATTGTCCCCTATCTGAGTCCTCCCACACAAAGCAGTAAAATGGGTTGCCCTGTCCTGGCGATTACCTAAGGCTCCATTCCCACACAACTTACAGGTGCCTTTTCTACAATAAGTCACACTACTAAGACAAGGGGTGAAAGCAGCTCCACCTGATACACAGAAACAAATACAGGGAGGCTGCCAAATTGAGGAGACAAATATGGCTAAATGGAAGAACAGAACAAAACCTCAGAGAAACAACTAAGCAAAATAGAGATAGCCAACCTATCAGATGCAGAGTTCAAAACACTAGTGATAAGGATGCTCAGAGAATTCCTTGAGTACAGCCACAGCATAAAAAAAGACTCAAGAAGAAATGAAATAAAATAAACACTAAGTGAAATAAAGATAAATCTACAGGGAACCAACAATGGAGGGGATGAAGCTGGGGTTCAGATCAATGATTTGAAACATAAGGAAGAAATAAGCATTCAACCCGAACAGCAAGAAGGAAAAAAAATTCAAATAACAAGGATAGCACAAGAAGCACCTTCTCCAAAAGTACCAACATCTGAATCATAGGGATGCCAGAAGGAGAAGAGGAAGAGGAAGGAATTGAAAACTTATTTGAAAGAATAATGAAAAAAAAACCTTCCCTAATTCAGTGAGGGAACTAGACATACAAGTCCAGGAAACACAGAGAGCCCTAAACAAGCTGGACCCAAAGAGGACCACACCAAGATACATCATAATTAAAATGCCAGAGGTTAAAGATAGAGAGTCTTAAAAGCAGCAAAGAGAAAAACAGAGTTACCTACAAAGGCATTCCTGTTAGACTGTCAGCTGATTTCTCAACAGAAACTTTGTAGGCAAGAAGGGACTGTCAAGAAATATTCAAAATGATAAAAAGCAAGGACCTACAACCTGAATTATTCTATCCAGCAAAGCTATCACTTAGAATGGAAGGGTAGATAAAGTGCTTCCCAGACAAGGTAAAAGCTAAAGGAGTTCATCGTCACCAAGCTATTATTATATGAAATGTTAAAGGGACTTATTTAATAAAAGGAAGATCAAAACTATGAACATTAAAATGACAACAAATTCACAACTATCAACAACTGAATCTAAAAAAACAAACTAAGCAAACGAACAGAACAGGATCAGAATCATAGATATGGAGATTATTTGGAGAGTTATCAGCTGGGAGGGGGAAGAGGCAGAATAGGGGAAAAGGTGCAGGAATTAAGAAGCATAATTGGTAGGTACAAAATAGACAGGGGGATGTTAAGAATAGTATAGGAAATGGAGAATCCAAAGAACTTATATCCATGACCCATGGACATGAACTAAGGGGGTGTATTGCTGGAGAAATGAGGATACTTGGTGGAGAGAGGCAAAGGGGGAAAAATTAGGACATAAATTATAGCATAATCAATAAAATGTATTTTTAAAAATATTAAAGAATTGAAAACTAAAAAACAACCCCAAATACAGCTCATCTCCTTAATAGATTGATTCAGAACTCCACAGTAAATGTCTAACATAAGAAAGGCATGCCGATTTCCATCATAAAATTATTTATCCCAGTCTCTACTGTTCTATGCAAGGTGTCCAGCTTTCAACAAAAAATTATTAGGCAGGTAAAAAAGCAACTGAAAACATTACACTGCAAAGAGTCAAAGCAAACCACAGAAACAGACTCACCACGACACAGTGTTACAACTCTCAGAGAATTTAAAATAACTGAGTAATATGTTAAAAACTCTAATACTACAGGAAGACAATACATAAGATAAGATGGGTATTTCTGCAAAGGAATGAAAGCTATGAACAAAAGTAAAATAGAAATGGTTAAAACGAGAAAAGAAAACCACAGTAATAGAGCTAAAGAGTGCCTTCAAAAGGCTCCAACATACAAGAAAGAATCCATGCACTTGAAAATATCTCAATGTAAATCACAAAAGCTTAAATGCAAAGAGTAAAACTAATGGTGAATAAACAAATAGAACAGGGCATCTAAGAGCTGTGGGAAAACAAATGGGCTAGCATATGTGTACTTAGGATCCCATGAAAAGAAGAGACAAGAAATTATGGCTGAAATTGTGCAAACTCAATGATAAGTTTCAAGTTACCGATTTAAGAGAACACGTAGATAAAGCCAAAGGGGGAGCGGATCAAGGGTGGGAGGTGCAGGTGGGTGGGGTAGGAGGAAAATGGAGACAACTGTCCTTGAACAACAATAAAAAAAGAGAGAGGGGGAAAAAAGAATTTCAGAGAAGACTGCACAAGGTAAATACTACACATATGCACACACACAAAGAACTCTATCCATATCTGTCCCAAACTGCTTAAAACCAAAGTGGGAGAAAAAAGACATTTTAAAGGCATCTAGAGAAAATAAAACACGTTATAAATAAGATGAGAATTACAACAGACTTCGTGTCAGAAACCATACAATACAAAAGACAAAAGATGTCAACAACACCAAAGGAACAAAAGAAACCCCCAAACTGTCAACTCAGAATTCTACTCCTGGAAAATATATTCTTTTAAAAATGAATCAGAAATAAAGACTTTATCAGGCAAACAAAAACATATTATTTATTGCCATCATCTCTATCTTGTAGGAAATGTTTTTAAAAGGCTTTAAGTCAAAAGGAAAATTTCAAACCAAAAAAAAAAAAAAAAAGAAAGAAACAAATCTACCCAAAATTGAGAACTAAATGCATATTTTCTTGCTTTTAACTCTTTTAAAAGATAACAGAGTAACTAAGCATAAAATAATTATTTGATTCTCAAAATAAATGCAAAACTTTCTTGACAAAATTCAACATCCCTCCATTATTAAAATCTCTCAGCCAATTAGGAACAGAGGGGACTCTCTTAACAAGATTAAAAAGCATCAACTAGGAACTTACAACCAACATCGTGTATGGAGACTGAATGCTTTCCCCTGAGGGAGGATCAGGAAGAGGCAGGAATCCTTCCTCTTACTTTTTCTCTTTGTATTCAACACTGTACTGGAAGTCCTAGTCAGAGCAAAAATGAAATTAAAAGAAAAAGGCATATAAATTGGAAAGAGATAAAATTCTCTATCACAGATGATGTAATTACCTATTATAAAATTCTAAAGAATCTACAAAACAGTTCCTAGAACTAATAGGTCAGTTCAGCAAGGCCACGAGACACTTGGTCAATATGCAAAAATTAATTGAACTTTTATTTATAAGTAATGAAAAATTAGAATCTGAAGCTAAAAACAAGATCACTTACAATAGCTCCAAGTGCAGGATATACAGGGTGGCGCAAAAGCAGTTTTAAAGTTGAGAGCACATGAAACACAGTTTATTCTTGTATTATTACATATTAATTATTGTATATTTTCCATACAAACAACTGTACACCTGCTTTTGCCCCACCTTGTATATCTTGAAAACTACAACACACTAATGAAAAAAAAGCAAAAGAGACCTAAAGAGAAATGGAAATACATACTGTGTTCGTGGATTGACAAAATGTTGTTAATATGTCAATTCTCCCCAAATTAACCTAGAGATTCAAAGAAATCTCAGTGAAAATTCCAGGAGGACGTCTTATTGCTATTGAATAGTTACAGTATTTATATGAAAGAAGGAACTAAAATAGCCAAAGCAGTTTTGAAAACAAAAAAAAGGACACAGTTCAGTTGCAGCACTCACACTAGCTGATTTCAAGGCTTACTATAACAGTGACCCAGACAGTGAGTTATAGGCAAAAGGACAGACACACAGATCAATGGAATACAATCAAGATTCCTGAAGTGGACTCACACATATGGGACAACTGGCTTTGGGCAAAAGTGCAAAGAAAATTCAGGATGAAGGATAGACTTTTCAATAAATGGTGCTAGATGTCTCTATGCAAAAAATAGAAATAATAACACATTACTTTGACCCAGGTGTCACACCTTTTACAAAATCTAACTCAACGCTGACGTAGACCTACAGATAAAATGTAAATATCTTGCATTCAAACTCCTAGAAGTCAAGGGAGTGAAATGTGGGTCAAATTACACTTAGTGAGTAATGGTAGATTATGCAAAATTTTAAGTTCCTCTATCGTTCTGGGATTCCATTCTCTGAGCCCGCTCTGAGCACCGACTTACAGAGTATGAAGTCTAAATGCAGAACTTGGCACACAGTAGGCCTCCAACAAATGTTAGCTCCCACGAGAGTGTGTCTAACAGATCTCTCTCTGTTGTCCATCTTCTCCACCAAGTCTGCAGCCCTACTTTGCAATGAATTCTCATTCTACTCACTGTACGAAGCAGTAAATCAAAACAGATCTAAAAACATTGCTTTACTCAGTTGGCTCTTGCTTCTGACCAATTTTCCCCTTTCTTTTGGGACCCCTTTGTGTCGATCTCTGGCTGATCAGTGTTCACACCACGTTCTGATTTGGTGTAACCTGCAGTTTTCACGAACACTGAGAGACTCACTCCCTCTTCCAAATTAAAAATGAAGGCGTTAAATAAGACGACCCTGACAGCCATCTCTGCGCCTTCCTGCAACTAGATACTTCGCAATTTATTAACAACCTTTCTTTGTGATCTCATAGCTAATTTTGCAAATAAAATTTCCTGAGACCTATCAAATCTTTACCAACATAAGATATATTACATCTCTTGCATTTCCCCTTCATCTATTCATAACTCTGTCAAAAAAGCCATTGTGCCAGCATGATTTGTTTCTTTGAAGCCTAAGCCACTTATTGTTCCTGATATCATCACTCTCCTACTACATACATATACATATATATATAATATATAATTATTATGGCTGGAAGTGATGTTTACAGGGCAATAATTGCCAGTATCTTGTTTTCCTTCTTTCTCACTTTGAAGATTAGGATATTTTTCATATTCACATCAGCCCATTCATCTGGTAATTTCCCTGATTCTACACCAAGTGCTTGGCTTGATTTTCTATGATTACTCATGAATCTTATCAGAGGGCCCATCCTCTGGATCTTGAGCTACATCCTGAGTAATATAGGTCAGTGTCAGGGAGGTCCCTGGCCCCTCACAATGTCTGGAAAAAGCACTTTCCAGGCTCCAAAAGGGAAGCACAAGAATCCTAGGTTCTGACTTTGATGGGTATATTTTTTTTCAGAGAGTTCCTATGGACCTACAAGGTTTTAGAAAATGTTAAGAATTATAGAAATCAGTTCAGAAGTTCTGCCTCATTTACATATGGCCTAAAAGAGAAATTTGGCCATCTTAATCTCCTAGATACTTATTTGTTTTGGTATCTTCTCTTTTAAAGAAAGAAATTGTTATTTATTGAAAGCTTATCCTAGGCCAGACATTATTTTAGTTCTCATTTAGTCTATACAACAATGCTTAATATATATTTTATTATATCCTTTTTACAGATGGCATTGTAGAGACTGTCTTGAGGCCACAGGGCAAGGGAGAGATCTGGGACACATATGCAGACTGTGTAACTTCAGAGACCTGTCATTTTTCACAATCCATTTTGTTCTTTATTTTGCAATAAATCCTTCCACAACTGTAGATAAGTCTCCTAACCATTCAGACCCCAGTTGTTCCACTTTTGGAACAGAGGGGTCAGAATAGCTCATCACTACCTATCTGAACACTCTGAGAGCCTTGAAGAATTTGAATTCAGGCCAAGAGAAGATCTGATTGTATTTCTTAAAGGGAAATATTAATTTTAAAAATAGAAAAATATACATAGAGAGAGAGAGAGAGCTCCCAATAAAAAGTGGGAGGTATTAGCTAAAGTAATACCTCATGTAGATTCTGAAATCTCAACAATAAGAGACAATTTTGCAAACAGTTTTTAGGACTCGTGAGGAACTCACATTCTTATGAAAGTTGCCTTAGACATCCTGACCAAAAAAAGGAGGAAGGATCACCTAGATTTAGAAGGGTATGACTTCTAAATTGCTGACTCCAAGTCCTGAGTTGCAGTCCTTTAACCAGGTAATCTAGAAGAGACTTCCAAGGAGAATGTTTGTGTTGAGGACCAACCTTCTGAAGAGCATCATTCTGTTTAGTGATATTTCCAGAGATCCTCTTCTCTTCTGTTTTACATCTTCTGTTTTCTCTTCTGTTTTCTTCATCCTTTACACATAGTAGACAAGATGCTTTTCACATAATTTAGTACTTTTGATAGAGAGAAAGGTGACCTAAAGTTACAAAAGGTGCCATTACTTCTACAGTTGACTATGTTCTCAACATTCTCCATCTTCTTTCCTTCCTCCCTCCCTCTCTTCTTCTTGTTTTAGTATTGTACTTTTAATTTATTTTTTCTTTATTTTTATTGTTGACACTATTACAGATGTCCCCATTTTGCCCACTCTGCCTGCCTCCACCCAGCCCCTGCCGCATCCCTTCCCTCTGGTCCTTACCACCCTGTCTTTTTTTAAGCAGGGTTTTGTTTCAGGGGTTATGGTATTCTAATTTGTAGTTTCTACAAACAGTATCATATTTTAAAGTATTCCATGGGCACACCTTGACTTAAAAGTTTTCTGTATTTCCATGCAGTGAATGGACAAAATACTTACTTTAAGCAAGTGCTCCTTTCTTTGGCAGCTTGAATACAATTAAATCTTGTGGGCCAGATCCCTGTGCATTTTTGGATGCTAGGTGAGGAATGGAGAAATGTAAACTAGCTGGTAAAAACTCAAGTCCAAAGTACCCCTTCAAATCATATTGTAAAATATATATATTTTAAAAATTGAAATTCATGTAATTTTCTGACTTGATTGAACTAGAAACTCTCAGCAAGAGCTTGATTTCCAGCCCATTATCCATACTAAAGAGGTTTGGATGAGCTTCTGTTAAGTATGCAATTCTTAGGCTCTCTGAATTCTGCTCATCAACAGGGAAGCCATGTTGCAGACGACAAGTAGAGGAGCTTTTGTGTCTGCTGATTTCCACTGCCTGGACCATCAGCGCACAGTGTACCACATTCTGATGCATAGTGCCAGCATGGTGCCCTTGCCCAAAACGGTGACTTTGCTTCTTCCTTTAGTTATTTCTCTGGGCTGAGAACACAGAGGGAGAGCAAGACTAGAATAATGAATGTCACTGCATAATACCATCAGGGATGCAAAGTGGTGGTAAAGGTTTTAGAGCCATTTGGAGCCTCAGTTTTCCTATTTTTAAAATGGGGGTAATACGTACTGCTCAAAGGTGGTAAAAAAACCTGAGGGGAGATATATAAATTTATATATATATATCTATATATATCTATATCTATCTATATATTTATTTATTTATATTTATATAGTCACACAAAGTGATTGGCTAGAGAGTACAGTAGAGTGCCTGAGGTATCTGGTGCCTGTTGGTGTTGTTTAATGAAACATACATTGGGGGTTCGGGGCCCCTGTCCAGACAGAGCCTGCAGAGACCCTTCCCCCAGCCAGGGCTTTGCTCCGGCAAACGTGCCCCCAGCTCCTCATCATCTGCAGTGCTCGTTAGGCCTCCGTAGCGTGCTACATGGGCTAAAGTGCTGCCTCATCTCATGCAGCTCAGCAAGCCTGTTTCTCGTGCAGCTTCAGGCATGGAAGACACCTTTGCCCACAGAATGAAACAGGAATTCTAACTTCTTTCTCCCCCAGTTTCCGAACCTAGATGATCACGAGAACTTAGGCATATGATTTTTTCCCCAGTGTCTCAAAATGCATGTACTTCTTAGCTCAAGATCTAAAGATCATTTGTTCTTTATGAATATAATATTCAAGGTGTTTCTGTTCAATTTGAACACACCTTTAAATTATAGATATGATGCCTTTTTTATAAAAATGTTTTGGAAAGCTGCAACTGTCTGATGTGTGCAGGTAGTTAAAATAAGTGTGTGTGTGTGTGTGTGTGTGTGTGTGTGTGTGTGTG
>VMDR010012863.1:0-25837 GCA_007922815.1 Macrotus californicus | reverse complement strand
AATCATCAATTTAATCAATCCCCTAATTTTGAGATTCTAAACAAGGCTTAGTTGACCATCTTTGATTCTACCACATGATTGTACATATTATCATCAATGGTAATTTCCTTAGGAAAAATTCTCTAAAAGAGGAATTGCCTTGTCAAAGGATGTGAACATTTAAAAGATATTTTGATGTATTTTTCAAATTGCCCTTCAAAGAACTTGTCCTGATTTATCACTCCCACTGTCAGTGTACTTACTGTCACTTTAAGACAAACTCCACAACAGAAGATTGTTATAAACTCATGTATGTCCCTTTTATCTGTGAGTCAAATACAGTGCAAATGGAATTGCCTTCTCATCTAAAGTGGGATTAGGGTAGGTAGCTCAAGATAATCAGGGCTAGGCAGATGGATTTCTCTAGAGCTGGGGGTTTAAAACATTAAACAATGGATAAAAATAGAAGAAGAAAGGAAAAGCCTACTAAGGGAAAGGTGAAGCAATCAATAGTACTTATCAATTAAGCAATCAATTTTACTTATCTTGTAGAATTGCTTTTATCAATATATGTTTTACAAAAGAACCAAGGGGCTTCAGGGAGGTCGTTCCAGGCTGGAGGACAAAAGAGCCAGGAAGGGACTTGCAGGCTCAGAAGCCGGTGGAAGAGAGGATGTCAGGAAGTCCAGATAGAAAGATCTACAGATTAGTTGTTGGCAATTAATGCTTACACAGCACTTTGTAGTTTACCGAATACAGTGGTACTTCCGTACTCATCGTTAATTCATTCTGGAACTCGTGATAAATGCTGAAACTGACGAGTACCGAGAAAATGATGAGTGATGAAGCATTTTCTCTTGTGGGGCTGCGTTGTGACTCATACAAGTTCTAGCGAGTGTGATACTGAGTCCCGAGCAGGTGCTGAGTGCTGAAACATTTTTTTCTTATCAAAATGCAACAAGTACAGAGTTTGACGAGTTCTGAAGCCAACAAATATTGAGGTATGACTGTACATTTAATGAACTGCAGAGAAATAGTAGGGCATCTGTTGTAGAAGGACTGTAGTCATGGATGGTGCTGGGGGGCTTCTACACTAGCACTGCACTGACCACCTCCTAACTTCTTGTGACTTGAGATATAGAAACCACTTACTTTTTCAACCACAGCAGTCAGCTGCTAAGGAGTGAATATTTGTGTTCCCCCAAAGTTCATAGGTTGAACCTAATCCCCAGTGTGATGGTATTTGGAGGCTGGGACTTTGAGAGGTGATTAGGTCATGAGGATGGAGCCCTCATGAATGGGATTAGTGCCCTTTCTGCCATGACTGCCATCTATGAACCAGGAATCTCCCCAGAGAACAAATCTGCCTGCACCTTAATCTTGTACTTCCAAGCCTCCAGAACTGTGAGAAATAAATGTTGTGTAAGCCACCTAGTCAATGATGTTTTTGTTATAGCAGCCCGAACAGACTAAGACACCGTCTATCTTTTATATGATAAATGCAATCCTAACTTTTACAAATGATGAAATAATTTATAACATTGTTAAGGCGCAGGGGTGTTGCAAGATTTTATGTAACTGTGGCAAAGTAAACACTGTCAGAAAAAGCATGAGGTGACTCTCTCTCTCTCTCACTCTCTCTCTCTCTCGCCACCCATGCCTTCTTCCTTTAGGCATGCCTCTTTGCTTCCTTTTTTTCTGAGCTCTGAAGGCCCTTCTTTTGCCTCTGTAACTTATTTTCTGAGCCCATGCAGCCCAGCTGACTCACTTCTTCCATGGCTCATTTCTTCTACCTCTGTGATTTTTTAAATAAACTTTTGCTTGTATTTGAAAAAAATACATGTAGTATTAAAGAGTCCAAAATGCTGGGGCGGTGTGCTAGTGGTAATGTCTAATTGACCGAGGGAGAAAGTGTGTAGTGAAGAAGAGAAGGGCTAAGAAAAAATCCAGAAAAAGCCAACATCTTGGGTTGGGGCAAGGACCAAGGAAGAAGGGCCAGAGAAGGTGAAAAAGAAGGAATAGCCAAATACCCAGGAGGAAACCAGTGGTGAGGTCACTGGCTGGAGAAGGGAAGACACAGGGAGGGCGCACACACTATTAACATATTTGAGTGTTTTCCTGTGGAAAGTAGATTAAACTTTTTTTATATAGCAAGTATGTGTCAAGTATTAAATAACACAAGAGGTCAAACAAAACCCAATAGTGAAGGTGCAGGTAGGAGAATCTGTTTCAGTTCAACATGGAGTAGTAAGTAATGTGTTGTTGTCTATTCAGGATGCCTTATCCTCCCCAGCGTCTTCTGCTAGGAACCTGGCCCTTGATTGTAACACTGGGCAATAATATGATTCTATCCCTCTGGCCACAGACACTGTCCAAGGATGGGCATATAATGCCAGGCAGGACAATCAGAATTCTTGTCCAAACATTTTCTAACTGGACTGATATTTGTTTCTTCCCTTTGGGTCACTGAATTTTTCTCTATAAGCCCAAAACTGTTGGAGGGCATGCTCCCTGCTGGGCATTGAGAGTCCACGTTCAAGAGCAGGACTTCAGCCCAAATTTTCTCAACATGAATTAGTTATGAGGTGATTAATTAATAGAGAACATGATATGTTTGATGCATCAACTGCTGTTGTTATATCCTCATCTAGAACTAGCAAGCAGAGCAGGAGAAACATAGGTGAAAGCAATACCAGCCAACAGTGTCTGAGTGACTTCATGCTTTGCTTAGCGAAACAGTGGGTTGTAAAGTTGATAAGAGTGTGTACAAGCTGTACTAGTGAAAAGGATGGTGGAGATAGTAAAAGAAGGGTCATTACTCTTGAGTAAGAGCCACATGTAATATGGGAATAAAAGGCGGTTATAAACCTAGGAAGCCTTAGATTCCTACAAGTTTAATATTGTTACTGGGAAGTATTGGAATAAAAGCATATAGGTCACTAAATGCTATGCTTATTGGTAGGAAAAGAATCTTATAGGAAACTAAAGAGGAGAAGGGAAAGTCCTACTTAAATTTAAATCTATTATATTACTCCTATGAAATGCCATTTTTTAAGTCAAAACTATCAAGTAACAGCAATTTCATATGGTTTTCCCTAATATATAGATTCTGTCTTTTGTTATGCAGAATAACAACCAAGATGCTTTGAGATATTAAACAGCTAAATGCAGTTTAATTATAAAGCCCCTATTTAATTTTCCAGGAACTTAATCTTTAATTGAAACTAGTGGGATTTGGGAATGCTTCAAGGAGAGGTGTCTGCAGTGGGTGTTGAAGACTGCTTGACTTTTTGATGAAGATAGTGTAGAAAAACATCCCAGGCCAAGGGCAGTAGCATGAATAGCAAGAATAGTGGATAGACCAGTGAATACAGTATGCTACCTCTTGTATAAGAAAGGAAAATCAAGTACATAAATGTTTACATTTTTAACATTGTATAGATGTATAAATGTTTAAATTTTCTGTATTCTTACAAGAAACTAATCTCAGTGGTTGACTATTTGGAGTTGGGTAGGGAATCTGGGGGGATGGCGTTCAAGGGTCTAGGGAGAACTTGCTCCTGGGTCCAAGGGAGAACTTAGCGGACAGCAGTACTAGGGTGGAGTTAGGTCGTGCAAAACCCTGAATGCTTCACTACAGGGTTTGTACTTTAGTTTCTAGGAAATGGAGAACCACTATAGAATTTTATTTTATTTTACTTTATTTTATTTATTTTTAAATCCTCACCCAAGGATGTATTTATAGATTTTTAGAGACAGAGGAAGGAGGGAGTGGTGGTGGGGGTGGGGGTGGGGAGACAACATCAATCAGTTGCCTCTAGTACCGTGCCCCAACCAGGGATCAAACTGCAACCTCGGTATGTGCCCTGACTGGGGATGGAATCCACAACCCCCTGGTGCATGGGACAGTGCTCCAACTAAATGAGCCACCTGGCCAGGGCAAGAACCACTACAGAATTTTAAACAAAAGATTGAAATAAAATTTTCATGGAAGGGATAAGAATTTTCTCTGTAATACCTGAAGTGCAAGAAATGTTACATCCTTTTGTTTTTTAAAGGAGATCAAATTTGCTTCATTCCCACTTATTATAATTAGCAAAGCCCCAGTTTTGTTGGAAATGGTAGTGTTGGGGAGGAATTCTCTCCACCCTCCCAACTCTGGATCATATAAAAGTTCTGGGAACTTATTGGTGACTTAAAGATAAATCAATCAGCTTATGGCCCCAGCTTTGCTGTTTGTTTGCTTTTTACCCTGGAGCAGAGCCAGCTACACAGTTTGCAGGAACCATTGCAAAATGAAACTGCAGAGCCATTGTTCAAAAATTAAGAAATTCAAGATAGTGACAGCAGAGCATTAAACTTAGTGTGGGGTCCTTCTGCATGTGGGGCCCTGTGTGACTACACAGATCTCAGACCCATAAAGCTGGGCCTGCCTCGAGGGCTGGCACCCTCCAGGGGGATACACTCCTTTGCCAAACTAAGCTCCAGGAGTCTCCACTGTGTCTCCCCCAAAGCTTGGTGCTTGTTGCCTAGGCCCTGGGCTGTCCCCTCATCACACCAGCTGTGATTCTGCCGCCTCTAGAGCTCTGCTGCCCTGCTTGCTCAGGCCTCCTGGATATTCTTACTCTCTGAGCCTGCGTTTTCCTGAAAGTAGAAGCTGAGACAAGGACCTGAGTGCAGTAGTTATTTAGGAAGTTGACCTAGAAGCAAGAGGGAGAGAAACAGGGAGCTTAAGGGGCCAAGGCAGTGTATAGATAAATAGGTGAGCTGGCCACTCTTGATCACTCCTACTACTGCTGGAGTAAGAAGTGAGGCCAACAAGATTAAAGTGTTATGTAAGGGGTGTCCCTTAGAATTTTTCCCAAAATTTACTGTGCACATGAATCATTTAGGAATATTGCTAAAATGCGTATTGTGACTCAGTACGTCTCAATACTTGAGATTCTGAATTTCTGTAAATTCCCTGGTATTGCTGGTGCTAGTGGTCTGCAGACCACGTTTTGATCCACAAAGCATTACACCGTAATGTAAAGGCATCTCAGCCTCAACCCTCTGCCTCTCCTCTGCCTCTCTAAGAGCTCAGACTTGGTGTCCAAGATTTAAGCACACAAAGCACAAGGGCGTGATGACCTAGAAGACAAAAGGTACTCATTTCCTCATCAGGTTATCTGGATGGAGCTATTTTAAAAAGATAATACAGATGTCAGTGTGAGTCACAGAAAAGAATCATGAAGAGATGAGAGGCAGCTATATCAAGCAAGAGTTGACAAGGGTTCTTGAAGATTAGAATGGAAGCAGCCAGAAGAGACTTTTCAGAGGTCAACTCAGCTGGCTGAGGAAGCCAACCTAGTGTCAGCAGGAGCGTGAGAGGGAAGAAATAAAGATGATTCCGGAGTTATGAGCCTGGATGTGTGTAGCGTGATAAGGGTGCCATTAACGGAAGGAGGCAAGAATGTACAGTAGCTTGTGGGGGAATATGAATTCAATTTTAGTCACCCTAAGTTCTAGGAGCTATACATCCGTATATCTAGGAGAAATCCTAGATCAGAACAAAATGGTAATAAAATAAATACAATAATGAGTATCAAATGAACATGGGTGTGAAGTAAAAAGTGTTTAGAAATAAGAATGTTAGGACACGTTCATTGAGTGGAAGAAGTCTAAAATAATGGCGAGGGCTGTCTTAGTAGTGCAGGGCAATGCTACTAAGAAGTTCTAGATTGGATCCAAGGAGAAACACACCAGGACACATCATAATTAAGTTACCCAAGATTAAAGATAAGGAGAGAATCTTAAAAGCAACAAGAGAAAAGGATATAGTTATCTACAAAGGAGTTCCCATAAGACTACCTGCTGATTTCTCAAAATAAACCTTGCAGGCAAGAAGGGGCTGGGAAGAAGTATTAGAAGTCATGAAAGGCAAGGACCTACATCCAAGATTACTCTATCCAGCAAAGCTATCATTTAGAATGGAAGGGCAGATAAAGTACTTCCCAGATAAGGTCAAGTTCAAGAAGTTCATCATCACCCAGCCCTTATATGAAATGTTAAAGGGACTTATCTAAGAAAAAGAAGATCGAAAATATGAACAATAAAATGACAACAATCTCACAACTGCCAACAACTGAACCTAAAACAAAAACAAAGTAGAACAGGAACAGAATCACAGAAATGGAGATCACGTGGAGGGTTATCAGGGGAAAATAGGGGGAAAAGGTAAGGGAATAAGAAGCATAATTGGTAGGCACAAAATAGACAGAGGGAGGTTAAGAATAGTATAGGAAACGAAGAAGCCAAAGAACTCATATGTACGACCCATGGACATGAACTAAGTGTGGGGGGATGCTGGAGGGGGGTGGGGCAGGGCAGAGGGGGAGAAAGGGGAGAAGAAAACAACTGTAATAACATGATCAATAAAATATACTTTAAAAAAGAAGTTCTAGATTAAATAAAAACCTTTGCTCATAAGCAAAAGTATGTAGCATTTTCTTTTATAACAAGCTGTGGGAAGTCTTTCAGAAAAACTTTACAGCTACCAGGAAAGTCAATCCAGTCCCTGCCCTATCTGCTTTAATATTAGAATCTAAGATTCTGGAGTTATTTGTCTGGTACCTTTTATGAGCTCTCCTTGTACACAAAATAATCTTCTGTGTTCCCTTTTAATGCGGTCAAATGAATGTACTTTGGAATGTAAATTGCTTTTCTATTTTTTTAAATTTCACTAACAATTTTATAGAAAAAATACATATGAAACAACTTGGTAGAGCTCTTGGATATTTGTTCAATTTTCATAGTGTACATACATATGATTTAATGTGCCTTGTGAGACTGGCTGTGACTCATTGGCGTGTAACTTGTTTAATGACCACCCATCTCTTTGCAATGTGACCTAGATAGTCTCCTCATCAAAA
Organism: Macrotus californicus; assembly: GCA_007922815.1. Lineage (NCBI taxonomy): Eukaryota > Metazoa > Chordata > Mammalia > Chiroptera > Phyllostomidae > Macrotus > Macrotus californicus. The sequence continues at coordinate 18,947 of VMDR010012863.1, read as the reverse complement.
TACAGAGCCCATGGCTGCTCCTCTTGAATCTCAGCTGGCCTTATGATTGGCTTTGACCAAAATATTGTAGTATCTTCCCTGCCCTCTTATAATGCTGTCACCAAAATGTAGAGAAGTTTGACCTATACTCCCTCCTGTGAGAGGCCACATACAAAGATAACGAACCACCCTTCAGCCAGTAACAAAATCCAGACTTGTGAATGAAGGCATCTGAGACCGCCCAGCCCCAGTCAAGCTGCCAGAAGATTATAATCATATGAGTAATCCCAGGCCAGGCCAGCTAACACACCATGCTGCTGAACCCAGCCTGAATTGCTAACCCACAGAATAGTAAGCAAATAAAATTATGGTTGTTTTAAGACACTAAGTTTTAGGTAGTTTGTATGCAATGATACTTAACTGATATAATTGGGTATATGATATTTGCAACTTGGAATTGTCATTATTTTGGATATAATTTTTATGTATTTTGACAAGTTGCAAGATAACAATTTAAATGACAATATGCAGTTATATTTTATTACTTTACCATGGTTTACCTACACTTTTCCCAATAATTAAACATTTGGTTTTTATATAGTTTTCCATCTTATGGATAATATTATTCTTTTTTTTAAAAAAAGACTTTATTTATTTTTAGAGAGTAGGGGAGGGAGAAACAGAGGGAGAGAAACATCAATGTGTAGTTGCCTCTCTTGTGCCCCCTACTGGGGACCTGGCCTGCAACCCAGGCATGTGCCCTGACTTGGAATCAAACCAGCGACCCTTTGGTTCACAGGCCCACACTCAATCCTCTGAGCTACATCAGCCAGGGTAGGATAATATTATTCCTTAAATTTTTTTTTATTGATTGACTTGAGAAAGGGAGGGAAACATTGATTTGTTGTTTTATTAATACTTATATATGCATTCATTGGTTGATTTTTGTATGCGCCCTGACTGGGGATTGAACCTGCAAACTTAGTGTATTGGGACAATGCCCTAACCAACTGAGATACATAGCTGGGGTGATAATATTATTATTTTTATAAGCCTTTTTATTTTTTATTTTTATTTTAAATTATATTTTGTTGATAATGCTATTACAGTTGTCCCAATTTTGTCCCCTTTGCCCCTGTCCACCCAGCACCCCCCACTTCCTCAGGCAATCCCCACACCGTTGTTCATGTCCAAGGGTCATGCATATAAGTTCTTTCACTATTCAATTTCCTGTACTGTACTTTACATCCCAATGGCTATTCTGTACCCACTTATTTGTACTTCTTAATTCCCTCACCTCTTCACCTATTCTCTCACAGCCCCTTCCCATCTGGCAACCTTCAAAATCCACTCTTCATCCATGATTCTGTCTCTGTTCTTGTTTGCTTACTTTGTTTTTTAGATTGATTTGTTGATAGATATGTATTTATTGTCATTTTATTGTTCATAGTTTTGATTATCATTTTCTTAAATAAGTCCCTTTAACATACCATATAGTAATGGTTTGGTGATGATGAACTCCTTTAGTTTTACCTTGTATGGGAAGCTCTTTATTTGCCCTTTGATTCTAAATGATATCTTTGCTGTGTAGAGCAATCTTGGCTGTAGGTCCCTGCTTTTCATGAATTTGAATATTTCTTGCCAATCCCTTCTAGTCTACAAAGTTTCTTTTGAGAAATCAGCTAACAGTCTTATGGGAACTCCCCAGTAGATACTAACTTCTGTCTCTTGCTGCTTTTAAGATTCTCTCTTTATCTTTAAGCTTTGACATTTTAATTATGATATATCTTGGAGTGGACATCTTTGCATCCATCTGGATTGGAACTGGACTTGCATGTCTATTTCCTTCACCAAATTAGGGAAGTTTTCTTTCATTATTTTTTTAAATAGATTTCCAATTTCTTGCTCTTTCTTTTCTCCTATTGGCACACCTGTGATGCTAATATTGGAACGCTTGACGTTGCCCCAGAGGCTGCTTATACTACCCTCATTTTTTTTTAATGCTTTTTTCTTCTTGTTGTTCTGATTGGTTGTTTTTTGCTTCCTTACGTTCCAAATCATTTATTTGATTCTTAGCTGCATCTACTCTAGTGTTGTTTCTCTGTAAATTGCTCTTTATTTCAATCACTGTATCATTCATTTCTGACTGGATCTTTTTTTATGTTCTTGAGGTCCTCACTAAGTTCCTTGAGCATCTTTATAACCAGTGTTTGAACTCTGCATCTGATAGATTGCTTATCTCCATTTTGTTTAGTTCTTTTTCTGGAGTTTTGATCTGTTCTTTTATTTAGATCATGATTCTTTGTCTCCTTATTTTGGCAGCCTCCCTGTGTTTGTTTCTATGTATTAGGTTGAGCTGCTATGACTCCCTGTCTTAGTATCATGGCCTAATGTTGTAGGTGTTCTGTAGGGCCCTGTGGCACAGCCTCTTCTATCACCCAAGTTGGGTACTTGAGGTATATCCTTCATGTGGGTTGAGTTCACCCTCCTCTTGTAGTTGATCCTTGATTGCTGTTGGCAGATCAATAGGAGGGATTTAGCCAGGCTAGCCAGCTGCAAGGACTGGCTGTGCCCACCAACCTCCACCCTGCACAGAGGATCAGTGTCTCGGTCCCGTCCAGCAGGACCGCATGTTGTTGTGGAATGCTTGTCCTATATCCCCAGACAAGTGATGAACAAATTCACATGGCCTAAAGAAATCCGGTGGAGAAAAGGGATGGGTGGCCGATCTCTCAATGATCAAGAGAGAGGGCCTGTGTGGCTGCTCTCGCATAGACAGAGAGAGGGTCCCTGCCCTATTTTATTGACACTCCAGGATGGTTCTCATTAACTATGCACAGGTTTGCTTTGGGCGGATACCTTTTACAGTTAACAAAGGAAAGAATGTTGTCGGTTACTTCAAAGAGAAAGGTCATCTATAAATGTAAAGGAGAGAAGGCTGGGCTTTTTACATTCTTGCTTGGGAAGTCTAGCACAAGTCACAGTAAATTTCTGCTGTTTCCATCCCAGGTGAGGGAGTTTTTGCAAGAGCAAGTTTAAAAGCGGCCTAGGTACAATGCAGGCCTGATTCCCCACGGGAAACCTATCCACGGATGTGATTTGTACACCACATGCGATCTGGACTGCGTTCAGATCCAGAGCTGAGTCACAGGCCGCATCACACATGAATAGGTTCCCCATAGATCAGCTGTGCAGAGGTATGGTGGTGATGGTCCAATGTGGTCTGTAGCTGCTCACTGGGTGCATGGGCTCTGGGGTTTCCCGGGTGGTGCTGGCCAAGGTCAGTCCCTACCTGTGTTCTGTCCGGAGCCACTCTGCCTGTGTTATAAAGCAATCTGAGATGGCTGCTACTTGTGTTTGGCTTGTAGATTCCCAGGTGAAGCCAAACTGTGAATGTAGGCTGGCTGTGCCTAGTGCTGGGCCTGGGGACATTTAGCAAAAGGTATCAGGGCTGGAGGCTCACTGAGACCAGCTTTTGCTTATTTGAGAGGATTTAAGAAGTTGTGAAGCAAGAGCCAAGACCAGCCATTCGTGTGGAAAAGTCACTGTTAACAGCTTGAGTGGGCCCCTAAATTGGGTGGGATGGAGTCTCAGGGAATTTCCAGGGCAGGGCAAATGGTGTGAGCCAGGTTGATGGAGTATCAGATATGGCACTTGCCTGCCTGCTCTGTGGCTCTGTGGGAGGAGGGCTCAGAAAATGGACAATGGCCTCTGCATGCATTCTTTCAGGGAGAAAGCTGTCCCCCAGCTCTCGCCTTCATGCCAGGCACTTCAGTTCCTCCTTGTATACCACTGGTGCCTTTCAAGCTGCTACCCTGGGGCTGGAGTTCAGAGGGAGTGAGTCTGAGTAAGTCTGTATGTGGGTTCTTGAAGAAGAACTACTTGGGACACCAGAAATTTCTTCCACTGACTCAATCCTTGCTGGTTTTTGCAGCCAGAAGTTGTGGGGACTTACCTTCCTGGCCCTGGAACCCTGGGCTGAGGGGCCTGCTGTGGAGCTGGTACTCCTCACTCTTGAGATATCCCTCTTAAATTTTTACCTACCACACATGGATGTGGTACTAGCCTGTTTTGCATTTCTGCCCCTCCTAGTGGTCTGGACAGATGTGGTTTCTTTAATAGCATAGTTGTCAGACTTCCATTCACCTTGATTTCTGACAGTTCTGCATGATGGTTGTTCTATAATTTAGGGGTAATTTTGATGTGGTTGTGTGAGGAGGTGAGCTGTGTTTACCTAGGCCACCAGCTGGACTAGAAGTTATTCATAATATTATTCTAAATATCTTTGTACAGATGGTTTCTAATTTTTTGCCCCGTTAGTCTCTTAGGAAATTTTCTTACCAAAAGTGAAATCAGTGAGTAAAGGATGCCACATGTTAATTCTCATTACATATTGTCTGACTGCTTTACAAAAGATTATTATCAATTTACAGTGTAGGCAGCAGCATACTTACTTCCCATATCTGTTTAGCAAAATTCCTATACATTTAGCAATTTTTAAATTGAGGTGAACAATATAAAGAGCAGAGTATGCAAATATTAAGTATGTATCTTGATTAATATTTACAGATAGATATAGATGAAGAGCAATATAGACAGACTCCTTGTAATCACCACCCCCCAATGAAGATTCAGAACATTTTTAGCTCCCAGAAGTTTCTCTGTGTCCCTTATAGTCATCACCTCACCCAGAAGTAACCAGTATTCTGGTTTCCGTCACTATAGATTAGTTTTGCCTGATCTTGAACTCTGCATAAATAGAGTCTTACAGATTGCACTCTTGTGTGCCTGCCTTCTTTTGCTCATCATTATATTTATGAAATTCGTCCATATTCTTGTTGTGTGTGGCTCATTCTTTTTATTGATGAATATTATTTCATTAAATGAGTATACCACCATTTCTTTATCCATCCTTCACTTGATGAACATTTGGATAATTTTCAGGTTGGTGCTATTTACCTACTTTAATAGTTCAATAGGTATGAATTGGTACCTCAGAGGTGTTTCAACATTAATTTCTTCAATTACTGTTGGAGGATAGCAGAGGAGGGACTAGGGATGAGCCTGAGTGAGTGAGCAGAAACCAGATTATAAAGGACTTTGTTAGACATGCTGAGGCTTGGACTGTGTGGCATGGACAGAGGGAAGTCACAGGGATTTGAAGCAAGGAAAGGAACTTAAATTTGCATTTTAGAAAAATGAATCTGGCAGGAGAGAGAACAAATGATCTGAGTGAAAACCTAGAGTTAAAAGGTGTGTAGGCAGAAAGACTATGGCAATAGTACAGGCGAGACATGAGTTGGGCCTCAACGAACATAGCAGCAAAAGGAAGTAGGAAGATCTAACTAAGGGTTTCTGCTGGGTAACTGGGGTGGCAACAGATGCATTAAGATAAGGAATGGGGATGGGAGCAGGAGGATAGAGCACCATGGAAAAGACAACGGGTTCATTTTTAAGATATTTATGGCATGTGCAGGTAGAAAGGACTATTTGTCAATTGGATATGTAGATGTGGAGTTCTGGAAGTGGTCCTGCTACAAATAGAGATTTGGGAGCTCATCGGCACAAAGGCAGAAGATCATAGAAGGTAAATAAGGTTAGTCAGAATAATAACTGAGGTGGAAGGTGTGGGCATTGAGAAGGGAAGCCAAAGAAGGAGCCTGAAGAAGAAAGGCCCAAGACAAATTTGAAAGTCTGTGGTTGACAATTTCAGAGAGAGAGAGAGAGAACCTACAGACCTACAGAGAGGTAGGTGAGGTAAGGGCTGCAAAGTAACCTCTGGATTTGGAAATTAGATAACAAATGGGCTTTCCATAGCAGTTTCAAGTGAATAATAGGAGTGGGAACCAGATCACAGAGAGTCGAGGAAATAGGTGGAGGTTATTAGATTTCCCTTTCAAAAAATTTAGCTGCAGATAAAAAAAGAGATGATGGTATCAAGGGCAAGGTCAGATTTTTTTTTTGTTTCTTTTCTTTTTAAGTATATTTTATTGATTATGCTATTACAGTTGTCCCTTTTTTTTTTCTCCTTTATCCCCCTCACCAAGTACCCCCATTCCCTCCAACATTCCCCCCAACCTTAGTTCATGTCCATGGGGCATACATATAAGTTCTTTGGCTTCTCTATTTCCTATACTATTCTTAACCTCCCCCTGTCTATTTTGTACCTACCATTTATGCTTCTTATTCCCTGTACGTTTTCCCCCATTCTTCCCCCTTCTCCTCCTCCCTGCTGATAAACTTCAATGTGATCTCCATTTCTATGATTCTGTTCCTGTTCTAGTTGTTTGCTTGTTTCTTAAAGTGGTAAATATTTGAGCTTGTTTGCAGGCTATAGAGAGCAAGAGATTGAACAAGCATTGGAGGGAGGCAACAACTGATGGAATGGGACCCTGGAGTTGAGAGTAGGAGATAGGCATTAAATGCAGTGATAAAGGGATTGGATAGGAAGAGGGCCATCTTGTCGTTTGAGACTGGAAGGCTCAGACCGCAACAGAAAATGAAAATCAATTTTGGGGTGGTTTCCTGGTGTGCTCCCTGGTGTGGTTTGCCACAGAAGTTTTTGGCAACCTGGTTGTAGGTAGAATGTTGGATTTGCTTAGTGTTGACCACTGAGATAGTTTCTAGTTTTTCAGAATTTTAAATAATGGCAAAAGTCATTTTTTCATCAGTTTCTTTTTTTCTTAAAAAAATATTACTAATACATTTGATATACTTTCTCTCCCCCTTTCCTTTGAGGTAACTGCTGTCCTGACCTGGCACTATGTCATCCCCACACATCTAACGCATTTTTATTAAGTATTTAGTATGTATAATTTATATACAACATTGTTTTGTATGTTTAAAGACTTTGATTTTCTTTTCAAATTATAAGAGAAAGTTTATTGAGAAAATTTATTTAGAAAGCTACAGATGTTATAGAAGTGAGCCAGCTGGGCTGTGTAAGCTCCGGAAACAAGTTACAGAAGCAAAAGAAGGTCCCTTGGGAGCTTAGGAGAGGGAAGGCAAAGGTAATGTGCCCGAGGAAAAGAAGGGGGGAAAGGGAAAGACATGGGTGAGCTCCCCAGAGGGCGAGTCCCTGAGGACTTTTAATAAATTGGTACTTTACTTTTCATTCTGTGACTTGCTTCTTTTACTCGATTTTTGAAATTTATCAATATTAATTGATGTGGATGAAATTGGCTCTGATTATTTAGCTGCGGTGTGATTATTCTTTTATAAAAATGCTACAATTTGTGAATTTTCCAGGTTTTTTTTGTTTAAAATGTTTCATTATTATAAAAAATGAACATGTACAGTATTTTCTGCAGGATGATGAGTTCCACATGAAAAGAACTTGTGTCCTGTGTTTGTTGAGGAAGGTTTTATCAATGTCAGTGAGACCAACAGTATTGCTGACGTCTTTTGTGTCTACTGATTTTCTGGCCCCCTTGTCCTGTCAATTACTAGGAAAAGGATATCAAACTCTTTAGGCATGATTGTGGATTTTTCGATGTCTCCCCTTGGTTCCGTGGTTTTGCTTACTGTATTTGGAAACTTTGTTACTGTGTGCAGCACACATTGATAATGATTATGTCTTATTGAAGAGTTGACCCTTTTTGTGTTAAAATGTCCTTTTTATTGCTATTCGTAGTCCTTGTCTTGAAGTCTATTTTGTCTGATATTAATATCTCCTCTCCAGCTTTCTTAATATTAATGTTTGCATGGTATATTTTTTCCTCTCCCTTTACTACTAACCTAAATGTGTATTTAAATGTAAAGTCTATTGCTTGTAAATAGCATTTAATTGGATCTTGATTTTTAATACAATTTGATAACCTCTGCCTTTTAATTGGAGTACTTAATCCATTTACACCTGTAACAACTTATGTAGTATAAATTCTGGAGACAGAATGTTGGTTTTTAAGTCTCAGCTAGTTCACTTAAAGTCTGTGTAATCTTGATGAAATTACCTAAACTTTTTTCCTTTCTTCTCTTTTTTCTTCATTTTCTTCCTTTTTGCTTTTTGCTTCAGCTCCTTCATCTATTAAGTAGGGTGAATAGTAGTGCCTACATGTTGGGTTTTATGGGAATAATACTCATTAATACATATAAAGTGCTCAGAGCTAGAGTTCCAGTCAAGAGGGCAGATGAGGTGAACACTGCACTTACCTCCTCCCAGGACCTCATCAAAATTACAACTAAACTACAGAACAATCATCACTGACAACTCCCTGAAGTCTGGTTAAACAGAAACCCTATAATTAGGGATATACCAAAGTCACATGAAGATTGGTAGGAGGAACAGAGACACTGAACTGGATTGGTCCCACACTTAGGTGTGGTTAAAAATCAGGAGGGATATCTCAGCTGTGGAGGTGTGCTCTGAGGAGCGAGGGGACCCAGCCCCAGCCTGGAGCACAGTGCCAGGAAGAGAAATCCCACATGTCATCTGGCTGTGAAAATCTGTTGGGGTTCCATCCAGGTGAGACAAAAGGATGCTAAGACTCAGGTCTTTCCTCTTAAAGGGCCCACACAGGGACTTACTCTCTCTGAGCTCCAGTGCTGGGGCAGCAGCTCAAAAAGCACTAGGAACATGTGTAGTACAGCTTCAGGGTGTGGGCTGGAGGGACAGTTCTCTCTCTAATAGAAGTGGTGGCAGAAGCCATTGTTCTTTTGTTGACCCCCCTCATACCCAGCCCTCAGGCGCAGGCGGGTACCAACAAAGTGTCAGTTTCCATAAACCTGCCCCCACCCCTCTGTAATTCCCTGAGACCTTGCCACACCCAACTTGCAGGCCCACCCAAGCCACTTCTAGTGGCTTTTCCATATAATCAGCCTGTCTTGGCTCATGCCTCAGGCATTCCTCAAATTTCTCAAAGGTTTACAAACCACAAACAAGAAGCATATGGCCTCAGCGTGCCCTGTACCTCTTGCTAAAGCCCCAATTCCAGCACTAGTGATAGCCAGCCTCAGTTCACAGCTTAGCCTCTCCCAGGCACTTCCAAGCCCAGCACCAGAGGCAACCAACTGCAGATCACTTTGTAGCTCATACCAAGTGGCCCCAGCAAGGCATAGGCAGTGGCCTACCTTGGCCTGCACCAGAGCTCCTCCCAACAAGTCCCAAAACCAACACACCTGGTGGCCAGCTTCAGACCACACCAGAGTAGCACCCAATCACTCCACAAATGACACGTCCAAAGAACAGACTAGACAGGCACCAGGGCCCTGCTAAAGCAAATCTTGCTGTGTGGGGTCAGCCTCACACAGCAGCTCTTCCATTGTAGTCACCGCCAGTCCTCCTGGCCAATCAGCCTGAGGGGCAGCCCCTCCCATTTGCTCCAACAGCAATCAGGCTCATCTACAACAAGAGGGCCCACGCAAGAGACACCACAGAGCACTCAGCTCAGTTGCCTAGAGACTGGGCCTCACAGGACACGACTATGTAAGTCCACTCCATTAAGACGGGGAGATGGAGTAGCTCTAGCTAATAATTAGAAACAAAGATGGGGATGCAGCCTGAATGAGGAGACAAAGAAACATGTCTCAAATGAAAGAACAGAGCAAAACTCCAGAAAAAGAACTAAATGAAATGGAAACAAGCCATCTACCAGATGCAGAGTTCAAAACACTGGTTATAAGCACATTCAATGGGCTTAGGAGAAGAGTAGATAAATTCAGCGAAAATTTTAACAGAGAGATAGGAAACATAAAAATGGAAATAGTGTTATAAAACTAAGGGGGTTTGTTTGCCGGATTGCATCAAGCTCAGTCAAACACAAACAACAGTTTGCAGCAAAGAAAGTAAAGGTTTATTTAAGGAAATAGCACCAATCCTGGAGTTCCAGATGAACTAGTGATCTAAAACTTGGCTTCCCCCTGGCCTGCATGGGCACAGATTATATAAAGGAAAACATTATTCACAGTGATTAAGGGAGTTAGGGTCATGGGCTCTAGTGACTTGTTGGGGCCAGGGTAGGGAGCGGTTGGTTGTTGTATCAGGTCCTAATGTCAGTCACGGTGCCATTCTGTCTAGGTTCATGTGGGCGTGGCCAACGAGGTCATTCTAGTTTCATGAGCTTGGGGCTGAAACACAAGGAGGAGAAGATGTTATCTTTAGTTTGACTGAAATTCTGTTCCCTTGATCAACAGACCTGAGGCTTTTTCTTAAGACAGATTGACACTGACCAGAACCTGATGTTCTAAGGGCTTTAAAGGTATAAGGAAAAAAAGAGAGGAGGCAAATGAGTTATGGTGCCATTAGACTAAACAAGGCAAGTTTGAATGAAGAAAACAGAAAGAAGAAAGGATCTTATTTTAAAAAATAGAACTTCTACACAGCTACAATAAATAAACATAAAAACTGGCCAGAAATGAACACAATAATTGAAATGAAGAATATATTACAGGGAATCAACAGTAGATTAGATGAATCAGAGGATCTAATCAGCAATTTGAAATACAAGGTAGCAAAAAACATCCAACTAGAACAGGAAAAAGAAAAAAGAATACAAAACAATGAGGACAGTTTAAGGGGTCTCTGGGACAACATCAAACATAACAACATTTGCATCATAGGGGTACCAGATGAGAAGAGAGATATTGAAAACTTTTTTGAAGAAATAATGGCAGAAAACTTCCCTAACCTGGCTAAGGAAATAGACATACAAGCCCAGGAAGCACAGAGAATCGCAAACAAGATTAACCCAAAGATGCCCACACCAAAGCTCATCATAATTAAAATGCCGAATATTAAAGACAAAGATGGAATCTTAAAAGATGTGAGAGAAAAGCAGTTAGACTACACGGGAACTCTGATAAGACTATCAGCCAATTTCTCAACAGAAACATTTCAGGCCAGAAGGAATTGGCACAAAATATTCAAAGGATGAAAAGCAAGGACCTACAGCCAAGATTATTCTACCCAGCAAGGCTGTCATTTAGACTCAAAGGGCAGATAAAGAGCTTCCCAGATATGAAAAGGCTAGTTCATCATCAAAACCAGAATTACAAGGAATGTTAAAGGGAAGATAGTCACCAATGGTATATTCAATAAAGGACTAACATCCAAAATATATAAGGAAGTCTTACAACTTAACACCATAAACAAACAATGCAGTTAAAAATGGACAGACGACCTGAATAGACATTTCTCTAAAAATGGCATACAGATGACCAATAGACATATGAAAAGATGCTCAACATCACTAATCATCAGAGAAATGCAAATTAAAATCACAGTAAGATATCACCTCACACCTATTAGAATGGCTATCATCAAGAAGTCAATAAACACAAGTACTGGTAAGAATGTGGAGAATAAGGAACCCTCATGCCCTGTTGGTAGGTTTGTAAATTGGCGCGGCCACTATGGAAAACAGTATGGCGATTCCTCAAAAAATGAAATATAGAACCACCACATATAGACCCAGCAATTTTTTTCTTCTTGGTATTTATCCAAAGAAATCCAAAACACTAATTTGCCAAGACATATGCACTCCTATGTTTATTGCAGCACTATTTACAATAGCTAAGATGTGGAAGCAACCTAAGAGTCCATCAATAGATAAATGATAAAGAAGTTGTACATATATTAGATGGAATTTTACTTGGCCATAAAATAGAATGAAATCTTGGCATTTGCAGGAACATGACTGGATCTAGAGGGTTTATACTACGTGATATAAGTAAGACAGAGAAAGACATATACGTGTGATGTCATTTATATATGGATTCTAATACGAACAAAACAGAAACAAATGCATAGATGCAGAAAAAAATTAATGGTTGCCAAACTGAAGGGGGTTTAAGGGATGGATGAAAAAGGGTAAGGGCTTAAAAAAAGGGAGAAGGGCTTAAGATGTATAAATTGTCAGTTATAAAAATAGTCATGGGCATATAAAGTACAGCACAGGGAATATAGTCAATAATATTGCATCAACTATGTATGGCACTAAATTTATCAGGGTGATCACTTTGTAAGTTATGTAAATGTCTAATCACTGGGTTGTACACCTGAAACTAACATAATATTGTATGTCAACTGTAACTGAAAAATTTAAAAAATTTAAACAGAAACCATGAGGAAGGAAACCATATGGATCATAGAATACTACAGACATGCACATGCATGTACACACACATTAGTTTTAGTAAAATGCTATAAAGATAGCCCAGGCTGGTGTGGCTCAGTGGACTGAGTGCTGGCCTGTGAACCGAAAGGGTTGCCAGATCAATTCCCAGTCAGGATACATGCCTGAGTTGCCGGCCAGGTCCCCCAGTAGGGGGCAACCACACATTGTTTCTCTCCCTCTCTTTCTCCATCCCTTCCTCTCTTTCTAAAAGTAAATAAATAAAATCTTTTAAAAAATGCTATAAACATATATCAGCTTCAGGTTGCAATTGCAAGTTGTTTTGGTGTATTTTTGTACAGTTATTTAGAAATCTAAGTTTGATAAAATATCATGCAGAAAACCGTTTAATTCAGCAAAGACACAGTCTTCTGCTTCTGAACCCTTCAGTCTCAAGAATTTGCGGTACTGTTTACCACCACTTGGTAGCACTGTTAGCATATGTAGGACTAACTCCCATTTATTAATTTCCAAAGGACTAGAGTTGAAAAACAAATACCATGAAGTGACAGCTTTGTGATGAATACTCGCTCATGAAAAGGTTATATAACAAGTAAAAATAGAGTATTTGGTTAAGAAACAAATTAAATACTAACAATTTTATCTGTAAGAGAAATCCACAAAAGGAGAGACATCCAGGGGGACTCTCATGAAGTGAGGAGGCTTCAAGGGAAAATAGTGGATTAAGTCAGCCTGTGAGACATAGGATTAGACTTCAGGGGATTGGGAGAAGGACACTAGATTCGCAGAGGGATGGGACAGCAGCAAGAATAATGTGAGCAGAGAAAATGAGACTGATTGAGATCAGAACTGAAGGTTCATGCTGGGAAGTAGTTTTGAAGATTAATGGGTCATCCGTAGTGAGCAGAAAAGGAAGGTTACTGAATTTAATAAGTGGGCAGTACATGGAAATCCCTAGAAGTGTTATTTCAGGAGGCCGGTAGTCCATGAGCAGAACTATTTATTTATAATCTGCTGTTTGACTTTTTGTGAATGATATCCTTCATAATTTCTTATGAAAAATAACACTATTACCCCAAAGATCCCTACAGAAATTTTTATGCTTTTTGGCAGGAGTAAATCAGAACAGGGTACCAGGATCTTTAGCCCTGATAGATGAAGTAGCTTGAATACATGACTTTATTTCAATAATTTAAACCTAAAAACTTAAGTTGATTTTAAAAATCCTAATGTTTTAAAGGAAGAAAACGCTTTCTGCTCAACTAGTTTGGAAAAAAGAAAAAAAATAGATTTTAATTATTGTGCCTTTAAAACATACACCTTGAACAGAACTGTTGCATTCAGATTCAGTTCTTCTGGTTTGTCTTGCGGCACCGAGCTCAGCTCTTCATGAGGAGAAGTCTCCTCCCCCCACCCTGCCTGGCCTACTCCTACAGGCTGTTGCAGATCCAACGGGAGGCTCCATGGTAAAGCAGTGGGTTCTGTGGATTTTGCTGATGCTTCAAAGTAGTGTGCATCATGAGAGGAGGGATAGACAGCAAAGGGTCACATGGTATGGCATACACCTACTGTGTTCCTTTCATATCATAGGTGAGTGCAGGTATAGTTAGAGATCAGAGAAATGCCCTAAGAGATGGTTTGATGAGAAGACTTCTATTTTGGTACAATGATGTTTTTAGTTGGTTGTACCTTATTGGACAACCATGACCAGCAGCTGATTTGGTAAAAGAAGTTTAAATTATCCATATTCCACAGCGTCATGAACCCAACTACAAATGGAAAAGATAAACATTATATGGGTGAGTTTATCAAAATTTAAGATACAAGATTACTCAAACCAAACACAAAACTGAATAAAATAATAAATGCTTAAAATTTGTAGTTATTAAATTCTCCAAAAATGTCACAGCATTCTAAATAACAGCTAAGAAAAACCTTACATTTGTAATACACCTTGTTTATTTACATTTTTATTTATAAAATTTTATTCATATAGCTTATGTTTAATGACATTATATGCTACACTTTTCTTTCATAACAAGAACATTACCCTTTTCCTTTTGTTTAAATCAGTAAGGAAAGTAGTTATAGTGATGCATGTGAATAAGATACAGTGCCTGCCTATAATGGGATGAGACTTCTGGGGACTTGGGCGGGTAAGGAGTGTATTTTGAATGAGGGAGGAGTGTCAGTCATTGGGGCAGCAGCCTTTTTGTTGGCTACCAGTGATCCAAGCTCCTCTTATTCTTACTTTTGTGTAATCCTCCCACCTTGAAAGTGGGCTGGACCTAGTGACTTGCTTCTAACAGATAGAGTACAGAAAAGATGAGGATGTCGCTTCTGAGATTAGGTTATAAAAATAGGGTGACTTTTGTCTTGCTTCCTCTCTTTGTCTTGTCCATTCGATGGAAGCCAGCTGCCATATCTTGAGGTCTCCCATGAAGAGGCCCAGTGGTATGGAACTGAGGGTGCCTCTGGCCAACAGTTACTAAGGAAGTCTCAGTCCAAGAACCTGTGAGGAACTTAATCCTGCTAGTACCTTTTGAGCCTCCCCTAGTTAATCCTTCAGATACCCGCCAGCCTAGTCAACACCTTGACTGCAGCCTTGTGAGAAATCCTGAACCAGAAGACCCAGTCAAGTGCTCCAAGATTCCTGAGCCACAAGACCGTGAGATAAAGATCGTTATTTTAGTCATTAAGTTTTGGAGTAATATGAATAGAACAATAGATAACTTACATTGCCATCAAGCTGCTTATGATCTAATTAAGTGAAATAAACATATAAAGATAATAACTAACACATAATATACTATATACCATACATGTGATCGATTTAATCCTTACAAGAACTCTATGAGTTAAGTATTACTACTATCGCCACTTTATAGATGAGGAAATTGAGGCAACAAGAGGTTAAACAACTTGCTCATGTTCATGCAGCTAGTGGACCTGGGATTTGAACTCGGTTGGGTGCCAGAGTTCAAATTTTAATCACTATGTTATACTGTTTATTTAAATTTTATGCTCCACAGTAGAAGTTTGCACACTTTATAGATGCAGTGCAACATAGGGAATGATGATGTCTGTAGAATAAAGGGATGAGAAGGATGCACAGACACCTAAACCGGATTTGTAACATGGAAGGGAGGCATTCTGGGAAGATGGAAAAATGTATGCTAAGGTATGGGGCACGAAACAACATTGTATTCGCCAAGGACATATGTTATCATATTTTTATTATTTTTTTATTTTAGAGAGAGAGAGGACAGGAGGAGGAGAGAGAGAGAGAGAGAGAGAGAGAAACATGGATTTGTTGTTCCACTTATTTATGCATTTAGTGGTTGCTTCTTGTGTGTTCCCTGATGGGAGATCAAACATGCTACCTTGACATATTGGGGTGATGCTCTAACCAACTGAGCTATCTGGTTAGGGAAACATATGCTACTATTCCTTTCAAATGTTTGTAATCAGTTTTACGGCCTTTTTCGTATTCTGACCTTTATTTCTATTGGTAAACACCACCCTCTCTGCGTTCTAGTAAGCCAGGACTCTTTCTAGAAAAGAGTACCTTATGGTTCTCAACCAAGGGCAAAGGCAGGCAGGTGCTCAGAAGGAGTTGGGCAGAAAACTCCTTTCAACACACACAGGGTTAGTAACGGGGCATTTGTCTTCTGTAGCAACAGAAGCAGGCTTTTTACAGACTTCCCATGTGCTGTCCACTAGAGAGTACCAAAAACCATAGTGCTCTCCCTGCCCTTGGGATGGTGAGGAAGATGAGTGAGGAAGATGATTTCTGTATTTAAATGTAACTTGAAGTAATCTTGCATCAGAACCAAATAATCAGTAGATTATTATTTAGGAAAAATGATTAGATTATTTAGGAAAAATGGAGAGGACAGAAAAGGGGTGATTAGACAAAACTCAGAATTAATCACTGGAAAAAGTAAACCAGGTAATTATAAACAAAGGGAAGAAACTTTTTTGTTTATAATATAGTAATTGGGGACATAAAGAGAGCGGTTGACTTTCCTTCTCGTTATCATAACTATCCTTAAAAGGCCAGTTTAAAAATGTTTTTTTGAGATAATTGTAGATTCACATGCAATTGTAGGAAACAATGCAGAGACCCTACAGAGTACAATGCCACGGTCAGCACATTAACATGGGTACAACCTGTCAAACTTACTGAGTTTTCACCAGCTTTCCATGCACTCATGTGCATGTGCACACCCAGGGGCTCAAGCTTACTTCTTTGCAATTTTATCACTTATGTGTGGAATCGTGTGGCCACAATCAAGATACAGTGGAGCCCCAGCACAGAGATCTCTCATCTCTCCCATGTTACGCTTTTATGAGCTGGTTATGAGTAACAAGCTACAGCCACTCCTGTCCCTCCTACTATTCCTGATCCCTGGCAACATCCAGTCTGTTCTCCACTTTTATAATGTTGGCATTCAAGAATGCTATATATAGTTTTGCGATTCCCCCCAACTTAGCCTAATTCCCTTGAGATTCATCCATGTTGTTGTGTGTATTAATAGTTCATTTCTTTTTATTATTGAATAGTGTTACCTGGTATGGATTACCACAGTTTATTCACCCACTGAAGAACATTTGGGTTGTTTCCTGTTTGGAGCCCTCACAAATAAAACTTCTGTGAGTATTTGTGTACAGGTTTTCATGTAAACCTAAGTTTTCATTTTTTCTGAGATAAATGCCCAAAGTGCAATTGTTGGGATCCATGTTTGTTTGGTGTTTTTTTTGTAAAGATTTTATTTATTTACTTTTAAAGAGGGGAGAATGGAGGGAGAAAGAGAGGGAAGTAAACATCAGTTGCGTCTCACACGCCCAAACTGGGGATCTGGCCCACAACCCAGTTGTGTGGGCAGACTAGGAATCGGACCTGAGACCCTTTGGTTCGCAGGCTGATGCTCAATCCACAAGCCATACCAGCCAGGGCGAATGTTTAGTTTTGTAAGAAACTGCCATATTCTGCTCCAGAATGCCTGTATCATTTTATGTTCCCACCAGCAATGTATGAGTGGTCCAGTTTCTGTACATCCTCACCTGCTTTATCATATATCACTATATTTTATTTTAGCCATTGTAATAGGTGTGTAGTGATATCTCATTGTGGTTTAAATTTGTATTTTGCTGACTGCTAATGATTGTTGAAGGGCTTTTTATGTGCTTATTTGCCACGTGTATTTCCTCTTCAATGATATAAATGTTCCTGCCCTTTGCTTTTTTCTGATTGTTTTTGTGTTGCTTTTTTAATGAGGAGTTTTCTGTATGTATTTTAGATACAGATACAATTCCTTAGATATGTAGTCTGCAAATATTCTCTCAGGTTCAACCTATCAATTTCTCATTTTATAAATTATGCTTTTGCTGTCAAATCTAAGAATTATTTGCTTATGTCCCAAAGATTTTTACCTATATTTTTGTTCTTGTTATTTTACATTTTATTTTACCTTTT
Organism: Macrotus californicus; assembly: GCA_007922815.1. Classification (NCBI taxonomy): domain Eukaryota; kingdom Metazoa; phylum Chordata; class Mammalia; order Chiroptera; family Phyllostomidae; genus Macrotus; species Macrotus californicus. Next base: position 1,418 of record VMDR010012863.1, on the reverse strand, counting down.
TTACATTTAAGTCAGTGATTGATTTCTGAGATAATTGAGGTCGAGTTTCTTTCTTTCTTTCTTTCTTTCTTTCTTTCTTTCTTTCTTTCTTTCTTTCTTTCTTTCTTTCTTTCTTTCTTTCTTTCTTTTTTTGCTAATGAATGCCCAATGCCGAATTACTTTTCAGCCCTATTTTCTACAGAGGCTATCTTTCCTTTATTGAATTTCTTTTGCATATTTGTTAACAATCACTTGGGTATACTTGCATGGGCTTATTTTGAGTTCTCTATTCTGTTCCATCGATCTATCTTTCTATTCCTGCTCCAATATCATAGTCTTGGTTACATGTTAAGCTATGTATTATGTTGTTGCGGTCCCGCCCAGCAGGACAGCGTGTCGTTGTGGAATGCTTGTCCTATATCCCCGGACAAGTGACCAACAAATTCACACGGACTATAGAAATCCGGTGGAGGAAAGGGATGAGTGGCTGATCTCTCAATGATCAAGAGAGAGGGCCCCGACCCCCTGCCTCGACAGGCTTTTATTGAAACTCCAGGTCCATTACATTCAGGGTAGTCCTCATTTACTACGCATAGGTTTGTTTTAGGTGGTTAACTATTATAGATAGCAAAAAAAAGAATGTTGCCGATTACTTCAAAGATAAAATACAAAGTGGAGAGGAGGCTTAGCTAGTTACATATATACTTTGGAAGTCTGGCCCAAGTCAAAGTAAACTTCTGCTGTCTCCATCCCAGGTAAGGGAGGTTTTTTTTGCAAGAGCAAGTTTTAAAGCTGCCTAGGTAAAATGCAGGCCTGATTACCCTTGGGAAACCTATCCATGGATGTGATCTGCACACCACATGCAATCTGGACTGTGTTCAGATCCAGAGCTGAGTCACAGGCTGCATCAAGCACGAATAGGTTCCCCATAATTCCCCCTTTGTTTTTAGTTATGAGGCTACAATTACCATTGCCAGGTCAAATTGTCCCCTATATTTTTCCTTTTATTTTTAGCTAGGACCACTATAGATACCACAAAGCTTGCTACTTGCTGGTCCCTTTCACAACTCTGGAAAAATAATTTGCAAATACAGTGAAGTACACAAAGCATTATTAGAACCAGTAAACAACCAGCAGCTCCAAAGACCCACACTCTCAGGTTGAGTCCATCAAACCAGTTTTTTGGGTTTAGCCATCCGAAATTGTCACGGAGGGTTCAAAAAACCTCTTACTTAGTCAAGCGTTGAATATCCTGCAGCTGCTGATGTAATTCTAGCTGCAATTTATCAATTTGTCCTTTTAAGTTGGTAGAAAAGGCCCCTCTTAGGTGATGTTGAATATTGCTCCAGGAATACTGGCTGGAATTCCACTGGAGCGGGGTGACGCACAGCTTGGAGAATCCTGGGTCACAGGTCAGCTGTTGGCAGGTCACTAGTGCG
>VMDR010012862.1:0-25850 GCA_007922815.1 Macrotus californicus | reverse complement strand
CCTATGTAATATTCCCTCATATGAGTAAACAAAAATATATTAAATTTGGACAATTAGATTTGTCCAATTTTTCATTATTATTAATAATGCTAATAAACTCCTTTTACTTAAATCAATTGCAATGCCATATTCCAGATTTCTAGATTGAAATTATTTAATTATAAAATGATATGAATTTCACATACTTTACATTTTTATTTTCATATTATTTTCCAAAACAATTCAATATCTAAATGTACATTTTCTCAAGCACTATTGATTGGCCCTTTCAACTAGCCAATGATGAACACTATTCTTTTTAAAATATATATTTTATTGATTGTGCTATTGAAGTTGTCCCAATTTTTCCCCCTTTGCCCCTCTGCCTGGTACCCACCTTCCCTCCAGCAACCCTTTCCCCACTTAGTTCATGTCCATGGGTCATGCATATAAGTTCTTTGGTGTCTCCATTTCCTATACTATACCTAACATTCCTCTGTCTATTTTGTACCTACCATTTATGCTTCTTATTTCCTGTACCTTTTCCCCATTCTCCCTCTTCTGCCTCCCAGCTGATAACCCTCCAAATGATCTCCATTTCTATGGTTCTGTTCCTGTTCTGGTTGTTTGCTTAGTTTGCTTTTTAGATTCAGTTGTTGATAGTTGTGAATTTCTTGCCATTTTAATGTTCATAGTTTTGATCTTTTTTTCTCAAATAAGTCCCTTTAACATTTCATATAATAATGGCTTGGTGATAATGAACTCCTTTAGCTTTACCTTGTCTGGGAAGCACTTTATCTACCCTTCCATTCTAACTGATAGCTTTGCTGTATAGAGTAATCTTGGATGTAGGTCCTTGCTTTTCATCACTTTGAATACTTCTTGCCAGTCCCTTCTTGCCTACAAAGTTTCTTTGGAGAAATGAGCTGATAGTCTTATAGGAGCTCCTTTGTAGGCAATTCTGCTTTATTCTTGCTGCTTTTAAGATTCTCTCTTTATCTTTAACCTTTGACTTTTTAATTATGATGTGTCTTGGTGCACTATTCTTTAAAAAGAAAAATCTCCATATTTCATTGGTCTTTTTCCTTCTAGCCATCATCCATTAATTCATTCATTTGACAAAAATTTAGTCAATGTTTAATATTGAATGTAAAAAGAAAATAAATATCATTGCTTAAAAGAAAAACTTTAGTAAGTGCTGGCTCTGTGCTAAGTAAGCACTGTTCTAGTGCCAAATGTTGGCCATAAGCACCACCCTGCTCTCAAGGAGGCCAGGGAGGGTGGCAAGCCCAGAAACACAGGTAGCACCTGACGGCGGGGGCCTCCACCACAGCATGGAAGACACTGGATTCCACTTCATTTTACTTATTTTATTATTATTACTTTTTTAAATCCTGACCCAAAGATATGTTTGTTGATTTGAGAGAGAGAGAAAGAGAGAGAGAGAAACATGGAGAGAAACATCAATCAGTTGCCTCCTACATGTGCCCTGACCAGAAATCAAACCTGCAACCTTTTGCTGTAGGGGATGACACTCCAACCAACAGAACCAGGGCTAGATTTCATTTTAAATATGATGAAAAGCCATAAAGAAAGTTCATAAAGAGCATGACATGGTCTCACATACATTTTAAAGGAATTATGCTGACTATTTGGTATAGGGAGACAAGAGAGGCCTAAATGCCTGTGCTTCCAGGCCAGGAAAACGGTAAGAGTGACTTGTGCAGGGGAGGGGGGTGCAGGGGGTCCAGATTATTATTGGAAAATTATTTTACATAATTATGTTTATTATCCTCTTATTTTTTGTTTCATTAGAAATATATTCCTGGTTGTCATTTCACTTTCAAAATTATATATAACTTTTGACATACAGAAATTTAAAATTTCTTGTATCAAATGTATTATTTCCTACTTCATAACCCTCTCTTGCTCTAAATTGTCCCTTTTTGTGGTTAATAGTTTTATGAAACATGATATTAGAACTCTAATTCTTTCTGTCACAGTTTTGTCTGAGGCCTAAAAGCGCTGTGAAAGAAAAATGGGTAGCAGGTACTACCACATTCCAAAGTGCATGCCTGAACCTCAGTTCGGCAAGAGAGTGACACATAGCAGTGAAAAGGCCTTAAACCATGATAACTTAAAAGCCACGGGAGGGAGGGTTTCTTCTGAGAGATTAAGTGGTGTGGGTCCCACCCTCGCTCTGAAGGAAGGGATTGGAAACTCTTCCTCTTCACCTGAAGCCTAGGTGGGGGCTTCTCAGAGGCCACTCAGGGAGCTGGGTGTGTGGTTCCCTGGCATTTGAGGACACAGTGGACTAGATTAAGACTCAAGCCGGTTGTCTGCAGGGGCACATTGGCTAAAGTGGCCCATGGCAGCAGAGGCTGAGTTTAGGTACTAATAGTCCAACGTGTTTATTTCTCAGAAGCCAGAGGAGATGAGGCATAGTGGTGCAGAGTGTTGTTTAAAAGGGACCTTCTACAGTGACCAAACCCCCAGTTTGCCCAGGACTGTCCTAGTTTTAGTGCTGAAAGGCTCATATCCAGGGAAACCCCTCAGTCCTAGGCAAAGCAGGGTGGTTGGTTGCCCTACATCTTCCCCAAGAAGTCTTGCAAAAAGGAGCAAGTCAACCCTCAGGAGAAAGAGGATAAGGCAGAAAGCAAAAACCAGCTCCTGGGAAGCTTTGCTCGCCTCCCCCAGGGGATCTGCCATGGAAGGGACCAGCAGAGGAGAAACTGTGATTACCTCCAGGAACCCCTTGCATGACAAAGTGCCTGCTTTAAACATCAGTGACTGTTGGGGGAGCCAACCCCTGAGTACCTCAGTACCTGCCAGAACTTTATGCTCCTCACCACTCCTACCTTTATGACTAAACAAGACTGGAAGAACTTATTATCCAACAATAGTTGGATAAATGATGGAACTTTCCTGCCCGGGACAGTACTCAAGTACACGGGAAACGTGGCAGATGTGTTGGGATGGCAGCGAGAAGCATGAAAATGACAGATGTTGCCTTCTCTCTTTCAATGTCCCGGTCACAGTGCAATGCAAGGAGATAATGGTCTCACTGGATTGCTCCCAAGAAGCCAGTTATCTGAAGGTACCTGTGTCCAGTTTGATTTCTTGTTTTCAAAGCCTGTATGTTAAACTCTATTCAGCTCTATCTTAATTCTTCATTGATTCTTATGGAAGTGCTCTTTCAATTATAGAAGTTTTATTGCATGTAGTCACATGTTCACTCTTCAAGATACCCTTTTAAAAAGTCTCACAAATTCTTAACACTCAGCATGTTACGATTTTAATTGAGATTACATTAAAACACATTAATCTGGGGAAGATTTAACAATACAAAGGTTAGTCCTTCCAGACTGTCAAGGTGGCTTTGACATTTGCAAACTACGTGACTTTGGTCAAGCTATTAACCCCTCAAGGTTCAGCCTTCTGATTTGTAAAATGAGGCTAATAATTATACCTACTTCAGAGAGTTGTGGTGAGGGTTACAGTGAGTTAATGAAGGGAAAACACTTTAAAAAGTGTCTAGCTCTGGCCAGGTGGCTCAGACGGTTGGAGCGTCAACCCATAAACTGAAAGGTCACGGTTTGATCCCTAGTCAGGGCACATGTTTCTCTCACATTGATGTTTCTCTCTCTCTTTCTCCCTCCCTCACCCTCTCTCTAAAACCAATAAGCATGTCCTAGGGTAAGGATAAAAAAATAAAACAGAAAGTGTCTAACACATAGTAAATGTTATGTGCTTGCTATTATGCTACTATGATCCAGAAACATGGCATGTGTGGTTACTTTCTGTGGAGTCAAATGAGCCTAGCTCAGACTATGGCTTTTCCCTATACGGTTCTGGTTAGGGTTGGCCACAAGACAAATGTACATGAGATTTGAAGGGAAGAAATGAGGCAGCAGCTGGGCCTACAGCTCTTTCAGTTAATGCCTGACATTTCCCTTCAGCTCTCTGAATCTGGTTGGATTCACATGCTGGCTCACCATGGGGAAGGATGCCAGGGTCCCCTGCAGGACATCCATATCATGGGGGTTGGAGGGAATGAGAAAAAGAGGCAATCTCCAGGCTTTCCCTGCTGTTGCCCACTTTAGACTGTCTTTCCCACTTGCCACCTCTGCTGACATGAGGCCAGTACCAGATTCAAAAACAATGGCCATACATTGATTTCTTTTCTTAACTGGTCCCCACAGTGTGCAACCCTTGAACAAATCCCTTACTCTCCTTCACTCACAATGGTTCAGCAGCCCTGATAGAACCCTGACTGATACAATGACTATCCATTCATTCGATGTTTTCCTGTACACATTTTAGTGAAATGCTGTCATTATCATCATGTACGCTTTGCACATTTTCAATGGGTTTATTCTTAGCTACTTTGTCTTTTGCTGGCCTTGAGAATGGGATCCTTTGCTTTCCTTATTGTATCTTCTAATAGCTAAACTTAGAGATTATTGATTTCTGTATAATTATACTGTATCATGGCACTGTAGCAAACTCTCTTATTCATTCTCAAAGTTGTTTTTTTCTTTTCTTTATTAAATTTATTGGGGTGACGTTGGTTAATAAGATTATATAGGCTTCAGATATATAATTCTATAATACATCATCTGTGTATTGTGTCATCTGTTCATCACCCAAGTCTCCTTCAATCACCATTTAGCCTCCCTATTCCTTCTTCTACCCCCGACCCCTCTCCCCCTCTGGTAATCACTGTGCTATTGTCTGTGTCTATGAGTTGTCTTTTTCCACACAGCCCTGAAAACTACCTCCCCTCGGACAGCTATCAGTCTGTTTTCTATATCTATGAATCTGTTTCTGATTTGTTTGTTAGCTTGTTTTGTTCATTAGATTCCACATATGAGTGAAATCATATGGAGGTTGGCTTTCTCTGACTGGCTTATTTCACTTAGCATAGTGCTCTCTAGGCCCATCCATGTTGTCCTAAATGGTAAGGTTTCCTCCTTTTTATGGCCAAGTAGTATTCCATTGTGTAATGCACCAGTTTTTTTAATCCACTCATCTACTGATGGGAACTTGAGTTGCTCCTAGATCTTAGCTACTGTAAATAATGCTGCAGTGAACATAGGGGTGCATATATTATTTTGAATTGGTGTTTCAGGATCTTCGGATATATTCCCAGAAGTGAGATTGATGGGTCCAAAGGCAGTTCCATATTTAAGTTTTTGAGATAACTCCATACTGCTTTCCACAGTGGCTGCACCAGTCTTCATTCCTACCAACAGTGCACTAGGGTTCCCTTTTCTCCACATCCTCATCAATATTGTTGTTTGTTGATTTATTGGTGGTAGCCATTCTGACAAGTGTGATGTGATGTCTCATTTGGTTTTAATTTGTGTTTAGAGGTTTTTTTCAGGTACTCTTTATACCGCTTAGGACAGGATAAAGTACTGGAAACACAGTACTGTACCTTTCCATCTTCTTAGGCGTGTATCGCCTGTCCTTTTGTTCCTCTCCCATTCTTCCTATTCTCTCTGACAGGAAGTATTTCTCCCCCCTGGCTCTTCAGCAAAAAATTGAAGCTATTTTTCAGTTGTTCTTTGGCAAATGGTGTTTGTGAAGCTCTTCCATGATATTCCACTGCTAAGAAATAAATAGAAAGCAACTACCCTTCAAACTCCCAATTCCTCCTGGTTTTATCCCGGCCCTTGGGACCAATTTTCAGTTCAGCCCACATAATGAAGCTCTTACGGTTTCTTTTCAGCCAGTGATAATCAGATCAAATTGCAAGCATGAAATGTCAGTGACCCAGAATCTGAATGAATGCACTCTGGTGAAATTTCAGCCTCCCAGAAACTGGGTCTGCTTCACTCAGAAAGTCCAGTAATGAGTCAAAGAAGCCAAGAAGGCTGAAAGAGGGGACAAAGATTAAGTAAGCAAATTACATAAACACTTAAGAAAAAGAATAATTTTCTTCAATCCATGAGCCTAAAATTCAGTCCTTAACAATGAGAATATAACACCATTGCATGAAAAGGACCATTCTTCATCCACAGCTCTTCTCGGTTAAATCACTGGTATTGAACATACAACACAAATCACATTTAAAATGCTGTAAGTTAAAAAAAAAGTATCAGTGGTTTTGCTGAATGAAATACTGTGCTTCCTCTAAAAGAACAGATGAAAGCAAAAGCTGTCTGCTCACTGGGCTTGTGAGCCAAATTCTGCTCACCACCTCTCATTGTATGAACTGCGGATGAGAAAGGATTTTTCTTTTATATTTTCAAATTGTTGGAAAAAAAACAAATGAAAAATAATATTTCATAATATATGAAAATTATATACATTTTAAACTCCAATGTTGTTAAAAGATAAACTGAGGCATATTAAACATTTTAAGAATTATTTGAGCAAAACTCAGTTTGAATCTGGCACATCAGACCAGCTGTGGTCAGGAGCCCTCCACTACAGGAGATTGGGGAGAAACTTTCATAGAGAAAAGGTAGAAGTGAAGTAAAGAAATTATTGGTTGGCTACAGCTTCAAGCCCAGTTGGCAGTTTGTGATTGGTTGTCATTTGACTTCAATTTTGTGAACTTGAGGATTTAAGGCTTAGATTTTGGTTTGCTCACGTAGGCCACCACAGCCTTAGAGCCACGTTCACCTAATAGCCTCCTTGTTTAAGTAACTTAACAGTGTCCATAAATAAAGTTTTATTGAAACAGCCACACTCATTTGTAACATTGTCTGAGGCTAATTTCACGTTAAAACCAGAGTCGAGTCTTTGAAAGAGTATGTCCTAAAGTGCTTACTATCTGGTCCTTTACAGAAAACGTTTGTTGTCTCCTGAGTAGGGTTTCAGAACATCGGCACTATTGATGTTTTGGACCACTCCCTGTCCACCCTCCCTCCCTTTGTCAAAATATCTCCAAACACTGCCAAATATCCCCCCGGAGGGGGTGAGGAGGGTACAAAATCCCCCTAGGTTCAGAAGCAATGTTGTAAATGATAGAAATGATAGAAACACCACCCCTATAATTTTTACAGTCTATAAGGATGATTTAGGTTGTTAAAGGCTAAGAAAAGAGAAAGAGAAGGGGAAGGAAGAAAAAAATGCTACTCTATCCTTGAGAAGTTTTTATAATATCATTTTTAATTTAAAAACTCCCCGAGCAGGAAATATATAACAATATTAAAAATACAACTCACGTGGTTTCTAAGTTATGCAGGGATCAAAAAGTTACTTTTAGTTTTCAAGACACCAGTCAGTCTTCCTCATAACAGCCCCATTAACATTGAATATAAGGTAGCCCCTCCTATTTGCAAAGACTTCATACATCATACATGGTGATTTTCTGATAAACTCTCGATGTATGCTGAGGATACTATCCAGCAACTATGCTGTTGTAGGCCCTAGGCCTTATTTTCATTAGGTTCCAGAAAGTTTTACAATGAAAGAATATCCTCAGTCCCCAGAGGATTCCCTTTGGGGAGAGTCTTTCTCCTCAGATTCTTTTTGGTGTGACCTTGTTGAACCTTTCCCATCCTCGGCTTCCGTGACTTTATCCTTGCTGTGACCTCAAAGACAGGGTGCCCGCCTGTCCAGTGTGAGGTTGGCCTAAGATTCAGACATGTTTGACAGTTCTGGAAATTGTGCAGTCGGCTCAATACTAGCCTGCTTTCCCAAAGACAGAGAGCCTCCTGCAGGAGAACTCATCCTGAGGGAAATGGGTGCCGGACACTGGGCCTTAGCCTGGGACGCCTGCAGGAAAAGAAGGCCGTGCACACGGTGAGTCACCTGCCACGTCGCTGAGCCCAGTCCCCATGAGGCTGGGACTCACGCCTCCAAAACAAACCCATGAGAACTATCGACCTAAAACACTACAGGCATGGGGCATTTGTCTACCTAAACAATAAATTTCAACGTTTGAAAACTGTTAACTTTTCTATTTTAATTTTCAAAAATGTTAAAAACTTAACTCTCACACAATTACTGTTAGCACGTATCGAATATTTATTTAATTTAGTAATGAAGGAACTAACAGGATGAGAAGCTGGTTCAAAGAAGAACATGAGAAACTAATAAACCAGATCCTCATGATTTGCAGATTCCATACTTGCAAATTTGTCCACCCACTAAAATTTATTTGTGGCCCCAAAGTCAACACTCGTGGCACTTTTGCCATTGTGTGTGGAGTGTTTGTGGACACGCAGAGCTCGTGTGAAGAGGGGCAAAAGGTCTGAGCCCCCAAACACACGAGGTCGAACAAGGCGACATCAGAGTCCATGACCCTGACCCCCTGCCCACCCAGCACAGCCAGCACAGGTGTTCTGAGACCGCGGCAGGTAGCGTGGTACCCACGTCGGCAGACCTCCATTTGCTCCAGGCCTCGGGACGACTCTGCCACTGCCCTCCGTAAACACTTTTACATTTAAGCAACATGTGGAAACCTTTTGCAAAAATTATTATTGGCCCCCAATTCTCCCAAAGAAAAGGTCATTTTGTATACATTGACATGCTTAAAACAAATGTTCTAAATCAGAAATGCTCACTATCCAAGCATCATAAACAGAGAAACTTTTCCAATTTACCTGCACTGACCCTAATGAAGGGTTTTCTGGGACAAAGTTTCTCCTGGAAAACATGTATGGGGAAAATGTCCAAAATATCTGGAGTACATCATATAATACCTTTTTCTGTCCTTTCAAAATTACTTGCCATTTTGGCTTTGGACGGTTCTTTATTAACCAAAGTTCTAAGCACAGCCAAGAGTAATGTCTATTTTCTGAATTATTTTCTGCCCATTTTCACCGAAACCTGAAAGGAGGTGGTCACTGTATTTAAAGGAGCTGACCATGGAAAGAGGAGGTGATATAAATACGGTTTAAATACTTAGCAGGCATTGACATTGAGAGGAACCACTGTGAAAGGAAGTGTCCCTGTCACAGAAACACAGTGTTCACGCCGGATCGTTAATTCATACCCTGCCACATACATGCCACACAACTATTTGACATAGACCTTGCCAAGTTTAGTCTCGAGTAAGTTTTACATTATTGTGCAGAAGCCACGTGCCCTCCCTTTCTGCACACAGATGACACTATGACCTGATGGGTGTGGCAGGAGTGGAAAGCAGTGCCCCTTCAAAAAAGCAGCACTGGATTCGTATTTACTCTGATAGATTGTGCCCAGTGCAATTTTGGTAGCAACAGAAATAACCAAACTGCACTCTGGGGACTGGTGTTGCTTCCATTTCTCATTTCAGAATAAATTAGGAAAAGGCGCAGGTGCTGCTACTGTAAATGAACCACTGGGTCCAGTTGTTTCAGCAACAGGAAAGAGATACCACGTACAGAGGCCCTGCCAAGTAGTCAGCCTTTTTCCTCTGTGGTTTTAGGCTCTGTCCTTTTTGGTTAAAATGTAGGAGTTCTGGTATGTGTCATTTGGTAAAGGTGCAGGGAGTTCTGAGACACTCTGCCAGGTGATATCCTTACATTTCTTACTTAATCCCACCAACAATGCTGTGAGGTTGATGTCATGTTTCTTTATTCAAATCAAATTCAACCTCAGTCAGTGTCTTATTCAGTCACAGCTGCTGGGAAGTCCCATCTCAGGGTTATTAGGCCTGCTCACCCGGGGACCTTCTGCACAGAACATTTCAAAAGGCGAGAAGCTGCCAAGATTCTGTTCCCTGTTTGTTGTTATATGTGTTAGCAAAACCCACGTACTCTCTTGAGATCAGGGGCTTCTCTTTGGACAAAGGATGCTGATGACAGCCATTCTCTGATCCCTTCTGCTAGGTACATGCATTAGGCCTCAGGTGCCTGGCCCCATCTCAGCCTGAGGAAGTTGTTTTCCCTTTTTATGCTGCTTCTGAGATGCTCTTGGGACATGCTCCTCCTGACCTTGCCTCTCTCACAGGGGTTCTTTGGTGTGAGCCCGAGAGGAGCCGCTCAGCAGCACTGGGGGACTGTGAGGGGTGTAGGGAGCTTATAATAAGCACAAATTATCAAGCCTGACTTGAACGACAGAACTGAGATCTCTGAGATAGGGGCCATGCAAGAGTTTTAGTAAACTCTCCATGTGATGCTGATGCAAGACTACGTTTTAGGAAAGACTGACCGAGCATAGCCATTCAATTAGCTCAGATTTTTTAAAACAAAAGGATCAGATAACTTCTGTTTTTAGCCTTCAATGCAGTACCTTCACTCTGACCCAAGGAAAGGGAAGGAAGGGGCTTGGCTATTATCAGAACATAGACTCTCAACATAAAACATAGGTACCTCACACAGCAAAGGATCTAAATAGACCTTTTTCCAAAGACATACAAATGGCCAACAGGTCCATGAGAAAATGCTTAGCATCACTAAACAACAAGGAAAAGCAAGTCAGAACCATGAGAAATATCACCTCACACCTGTTAGTACGACCAGTATAAGAAAAGACAAGTGCTGGAGAGGATGTGGAGTAGAGGGACCCTTGGTGCACTGTCGGTGGGACTGTAAATCTGTACAGGCACGGTAGAAAACAGTGCGGAGGTTCCACAAAAAATTAAAAATGGAGCTACCATCTGACCCAATAATCCCATTTCTGGGTATTTAGTTAAGAAAACGGAAACACTCAAGAAGATACATGCACTGCACGCCCCCCCAACCCCGCCACGCTGATTACAGCATTATTTACAATAGCTGAGACATGGAAGCAACCTAAGTGTCCACTGATGAATGAATGGCTAAAGAAAAAATGGTATATATATGCATGGGATATTACTCAGGCATAAAAAAAATAAAATCTGACCTTGAGGGCATTACACTAAGTGATAAATCAGACAAAGAAAGACAGATAGCAGCAATGGGGGAAAATTGGGACAACTGTAATAAAACAGTAATAAAAAAAAAGAAAGACAAATAGCATATGATCTCACTTATATGTGAAATTAAAAAAACAAAAAAACCCTGAGCTCATAGGCACAGAAAACATATTGGTGGTTGCCAGAGGCAGGGGTTTGAGGGTGTGTGAAGTGGGTGAATGAGATCAAAAGACGCAAACTTACAGTTACAAAGTAAATGCCACGAGGATGTGCCGCACAGCATGGCGAGCACAGCCAACAGTGCAGTGTTGTGTGTTTAAAAGTTGCAAAGAGAGTCAGTCATAACAGTTCTCGTTATAAGAACAAAAACTTTGTATCTATGTATGGTGATGGATGTTAGCTAGACTGTGGGATCATTTTACAGCACATACACACATCGAATCATGCTGTACACCTGGAACTAGTGAATGTAATCTATGCCATAAATAAATAAATAATAGGTGCTCAAGAGATCTTTGGAGAATGAAAAAATTAAAACATACGTATCTTTCTGAATTTTCTAAAACACGTAACAAAACATCAATGAATACCTCGGTAAATATGTTAATAAACTATCCCACCACATAAGGATTCACTTGAACAGCAAGTTCCAGGAACAATGAGATGTGGTAGAGGTGGGACGGTTTGGGATCAAGAATTAGGAACGAGAACAGGGAAGTGAAATTGTATGTGAAGAAAAGGGACTATATCAAGGACAGAAAAGAAAAGTGATGATTTTCTGGACCAGAATGAACTTCTAGAGAAGCCTGTCATCAAAGCCTTCATTTCTAAAAGCGAAGCCACAGAATGGATTTGACGTAGAGACTGAAAAAAGCAGTGACTTATACTAAAAAAATGCAAAGCACAAGAAGCACTGAGTCTTCTGTGGCTGTGAGGGCAGGGTCCACCCCGCCCTTCCTGTGTGCAAGTGCATTGTGCCTGTGCTCCTGGGCACTTGACCTTTTGCCTCTGGGTGTGGCCAGTAGAGTGTAAACAGAAGTGCTAAGTGTTACTCCAGGACTGGAATTTAAAACGTGGTGCAAGCATCCTTCTTCTCACTTTTCCTTTCCATGTACAGGAGCAGGAAGATGCTTGTGGCCCATCCTTGACCACATAAAGGAGTGTGAAGAACTAGAGTGGAAGTCAGAGGGAAGGAGGTTGGGTCCCTGAATGACCATGTGGGGCAGAGGAGTCCACCATCCTGGACCACTAGGTGAGAGAAATAATCTTCCTCAGTCCACTGGTTTTGGGGTTCTTTGTTAGAGCAACTTACATTTCCCGGTAACTAACCCCAACACCAAGAGCTCCTATGAAAGGTCAAGGCAGTTCTCACAATTTGTTGAAACCCCAGTGGCACCAAAACCCCACAGCGCCTGACACACAGCAGATGCTTCATACATAGTCACTAAATGAACGAGTGTGGCATCTTTAGGAGCTGTCGGAGCAAGAGATACCCAAATGTGTCACAGAATAATCTGCCTCGGAGTAAATCCAAGTGGTGTGTTGCACTCTACAATGAGAAAAGCAAACAGCACACAAATCACAACCAGGGGCTAAAAGCCTGTGGGAATCTCTGCATACAGCGTCGAAGGAATCACTCGTTACACAGCAGTCATTTAAGTGATTTGCTGATAGTAATCACAGTCACTGTCATTTTCCAAAACAAAAGACTCATACGTGCACACACACATACAGACAGGTTAATTTTTCTTGTAACAAGTTTGACGAGACAGCAAGATTGCTGTGTTATACATGATCCATAAGAAAATGAAAATCTGCTGCTGCACCCTGCAGAGTGAATAGAAAGCAGCTCTCCCCTCACTCTGTAAAAGGCAGTATTTGGTGGCATATGACTCTGACTCCAGTTGCTGGGCATTTTTGAAGGCCCACTACGTGAGAAGTATATGAGTTGTATTGCATACAATGAAGAATTCAAAGATACCAACAAAAATATAAATAAAGATATCAAAGGGAGAGAGTATTGCATAAAATGGTGGTTTAAGTTATTAAGAAATGGCCATTTAGAGGCTCCTGAAAAGCTCTGGCTATGACGAAGCTTTCTGTGGTGGCTCTTTTTAATTCCTATCACAGAAGTTGCTCTGAGGCTTACATAAAATAATATACATAAAGCACATGGGACATTGTGACCATCAGCAAATGTTCCTTTCCTCATACCCTGTAATATATGAAATGTTTCATTGGTGATTTGTTCTAGAGCCATAACATTTTTTTGCCTATCCCAAGCCCCCCATGTATGCGTACATTCACACAAACTTTCCATCCAGAGCAAGGAAGGAGGGTTGCATTTTTAAATCAAAGGATAATGGCCTGTGATGGAGATCAGGTTTTTCAGACGCAAGCAAGAAAATCCCACTCTGGTGATTAATGATAAAAGCTGGTTTATTGGAAAGAAATACGATAGCCTACAGAAGCCACAGAAAGCTCAAAAATGATTGCTAATTTCCATTTTTCCTTAGCAGTGGAGACTGTTCTAATGTCACTCTTGGCATAGCCACCTTGGGGCACTTTATGTGTCCTTAAGTAATCTCCAGTGGTTTTCTGGACTCTCTGCTGGGCCATACCCCACTTCTGTGCCACCCTGGGGCTGCTGGGCCCTCAGGGCCACAGACCTGGATTCCTAGACAGACAGCTCCAGAGCCGGCTCATCATGTTTCTGTTGTGCTAAACACTTGCTGCAAACATCACCACATCTCCTATAACCACCTACTACCAGCCTCCCCTGATGGCGAGATGGGGTTCGATGCTGCATGAGGGTAGGTAAAGTGTTGAGGTTGGGTGTTGCATGTGATTAAAAGAGGTGTCGGGGTTAGGTTTGCACAGGCTAAGGTGAGGTGTTGGGTTAGGTTAGGTCTTGCATTTAGGTGTTGCATAAAGTTACATATCTGGTATAACAAAGCTCTGTTGCACAGGCACGGGTAGTTCATATAACTTCATGGAGGGATGTGCAAATCCAGGGCAAGTTCATGGTAGTTACAGGTATTTCCATCTCCTGACATCAAATGGTCTGTTTTTAGGGCAATATTTTTCTCTCTATGCAGCCTCTGCAGACTGGTTGAGAGCAGTCATGTCTTTGGGCTTCCTTTTCAGGAAACACAGGGTTATTCAGTTTTCCCTTGACTATGACCTAAAACTTCCTCATTCCATTGTGGTCCTGTGGACACAACTAATTTAGGGCTGATGTCAGTTTATCTGCTAACCTGCTGTTCGCACCCTCATGCAAGTGCATGCACTAGGTAGCAGCCCAGGGCAGAAGCAAATTTAAGTTCTCCAACAGCCCTGGTGATCAACAGTCTCCTCCACTTCTCAGTACCTGTGTTCCTTATGCCTTCTTATGGACTTGCCAAAACCCTGCTTTTTAAAATTTGAAATAACCAACCCAGCGCCAGCCTGAGAACCCCAAAACACGGCACTCAAGGGCCCTAATAAAGACAGGTATGCCAGGTCCTGTCTGTCTGTGTGTCTTGACCTTCCCGTGTGGTCCCAACAGGCATGCTTGGTACTTCCTGGAGAAACTCTGAGTAATGAACTATGTTTGAATTTCTCTTGTCTGTTTTTGAACTGCAGCTCACCATCCTGCACCCTGTGCTATACTTAATGAATGTCAATTTAACAAAGTCATAACATAACTGTATTACAGCAATTTCTTGGCAGAGGTAAGTAAGGCATTCTGAAGAATGAGCACCATCTTTTAATTTTTACAAAGATGCTATTAGAGCTAGCAGCAGCTCTGTTACTATTCATCCAGCAATTTTGCTGTGAACTCAGAACTACCAGGGAATGTCTTGTGGTGCCCTGGCTGCTCCTAACTAAGCTGCTTTGTCCTGAGTGGACACCACCATTTATCATCATTCAGCTATGTCCCCAAAGATCATCTAAATCCAGGCTAAAGTGTTTAATAAAACTGAAGACTAGGAGATTACAAAAGGAAGTTAAAATAGAGGAAAGGAAGAGGAAAGCTTTATGTATATCAATGTTCTTCCCTTCCCTTGGCCAGTCGGCTACCCAACTATATCTGTGCCACAGTTTAGGGCCCAGCTTACTGCCCACACCTGTCTTTGACCATGTCACAAGGGAGGGGATGTATTATTTCCTTCCCCAGCTTGTCTCCAGTCTGACGGCCTTTGAATGCCATGATAATCTCTGCAAACACTTCACCCTGACCCTGTGAAGACACCCCACTGCATGGGCTGATGTGGCTCAGTTTGGCTTTTCCGCGTCCTGGCTTGAACATTCTGGAATGGAATTTGTCTTCTGCATAACAAAGGGCCCATAACAGATTTTCTTAAAATAAATGTAGCCTGCCTCTCAGCTAACATAACAAATTGCCTACATTTCCAGCAATTGCACCTGCAGACTCACTGGGTATCAATTTTGAAGCAACTTACTACACATGTAACAAATATCTAAAGAGCTGCTTGTAGGAGCCAGGCCCTAAGCTAAGCAGGAGGAACACCAATCAGTCAGGTGTGGATCACACTTCCAATTTGGAGAAAACGGCAGGTAAATGCAGGTAAATAAATAGGTTCAAGAGATCGGCAAAGGGTGACCACAACAGCATGTGCCGGTTCAAATGGCAGCGGGAAAGAGGAAATGTTCTTTTCAACAGAGGACACAGGGGGTGGGTTATTAAAGGCTTCAAAAAGGAGGCAGTCCCAGGATGTTGGTATGATAAATAAGGGAGAAAAAGTATATTCCTGCTAGGATGGCGTATGCAAAAGTATTTTCAGAAAACCCCAAGCAGCTAGAAATGTTAATATGTAGAGATCTGAGGAAATTTCAACCAGGAGATGGAACTAAAAAAACTAAGAAGTATCTAGATGATGGAGGGCCCTTCAGGCTGTACCCCCCCAAACTGACTTCAAAAGCACTAAAAGCTGTGATTGAATGTATTAATGATAAGACAGCTACGGTTTTATTCCCACCACGTGGAGAACTGCTTAGTTGGAGGCGCAGGTCATGGCAGCGCAGGAGGAAACCACGATGGTCTCCGGGGGCAGCACCAGAGCACTCCGAGAGCTGCAAGCAATAGATACGAGACATCTGCGCATTTGGTGTTCCACAGAAGCTGACAAACTTTTGGAGTAGTCCAGGTAAAGGAGAAAGGAGGTGAGCATGCTGGCGTCCGGATTTAGGGTGAGGAAACACAGAAAAAGAACAAACTACATGAAGATAGAGCAGTTTCTAAAATTCTCATGATCCGATGTCCTGTGCACTGGATCCCTCTGGCACACCCTGCACTCTGCCTGCAGAGATCACAATGCGGCCTTCCCAACCGCATGGGAGCTGGGCCAGGGAACCGCTGCAGCCTCCGTCGTCTGCTTCACCCTCGTGCATTTATTACTCCGATTCTGGATTCTTCTGGCTTCGCCCTCAGCTGGCACTCCTCACTGAGGGACCACCTGGAACTCCAGTTGTCATGATTTGCAACCACAGACTTCAGACACACAACCTGGGAACCCCAGTAAAGAGCAAGTGCGGAGTCCTGAGCTCCAGATAAATTAAGTCACTTGGTAGAGAAAGTGTAAGTGATATACATCCCTCTGATTATGAAACTCAGGTCTCCACTCTGGAGTCAACTGCCATCCTCACAGACAGTGGATCTCAAGCGCTAAATAACAGTGTCAAAGAGAGCATAAGAAGCTGCCATGCACCCCGACAGGCGGAGGTCTCCAGGAGCTCCCTTGGGATCAGCCCGACAAAAAGGAAGGAAACGGTGATCTCAATATACAGAAAAAAAACTAGACCCTAGTGTTACCCAAACCTGGAGGTCAAAAAAATATCAGCAGAGAAGTAAATATCAAGAAAACCCCCCAAACCTACCATACAATTAATTTTTTGTGTGGTAGAGGCTAAACATTTACTATTTCTTAGAATAAAATGCATTCAGAAATTTTATCATAAAGCCAGTAGAGTCATAACTAATTCTTTTCCTACACAATTTCCCTGGGTTGGTTTAGACTTTCTCTTTAGAGAAAAATTGTTCCAGCAGGTGTCTCTCTCTGCACGTGGTATAAAAACACCCACAGAAGTTGCAAGGGGGTATTTTTGTTTTGCTTATCCATCTTGCAAGGTAAATGGATATGCTTGCAAAATATGTCAAAGTTCTTTTGTTTTTTCCTTTACACTGTTAGAAAACCGCTGAAAGGGTATAATATTATGCTCCATGTTATGATTTGGGTGATGATTAATAAGTGTGTTCTCTAGGTGATAATTCATCGAGCAACATTTTTTTACGCATTTTTGTTCACACATTATACTTAAAAAATTATTTTTATAAAGGTAAACTTCTTAATTTGACTTCCATTTACATTATTTTAATGTTTCACTCCTCAAGTACATAGAACATTAAATTTGGCTATTTTACTTATTTCATTTCATCTTATACCTGTTTTATAAATAATGATACTTGGAGTGTGTGTTAGAAAAAGTTAAAACACAACTGTAACATTTAAAGGAAAAATGAAATGTGTTTGAGAGTTAGGATTATTCAGTTAAACATTTGCAATATTTTTGAGTTGCAAACTTTCAGAAAGAGGCACTGTCATCGTTCGGATCCGAACTTTTCAGATGGAGCCCAAAGATCAGGTGGACTGAACACTTGGGCCTTCCCGAAGGGCTTTTGCTCATTCCTAGTCTCAACTATCCAGTTAAACTTAAACCAGTTAACTTCTCTGAGCAACAAAGAAATGGCTATAAACCACCCCTTGCCAAGTTAGCAAATAACACCTCAAACACAGTGCTTGAGAGAAATGCTTATCATTAAAATAAAAAATGGAAAAAATTAAAATCCTATGAAAACTGTCAAGACCAGATTTCTACAAAACTCTTGGACTGCTGTTTTTATTCCATGCTTTAAACTCACGTTTTCGTCATCTTTTCTTCATTTTAGTATATCTACACCTATCATGTCTCTCCACCTCTATTTTTATTCCCTCTATAGTCTGTCGTTTTTTGAATGCTAAACAAAAAAAGCATCAATATTTTAGTGGCACCTTGTAATGAAGTACATATTTTCAACTTCACACAATTCACATTGGGCCATAAAAAACTTCCCTCTGTCTGACCGCTGATAAAACAGACAATGTAAAATAAAAATGTTTCATTCTGATGGCACTGACACTTACTTTGAATATTATTGGAGTAATTACCTTAATTCTCTCTTGGAAGAAATATCCATTAAGATCCTTTAATGAACAAAAGATAAATTTGTAATGGACCGAATGGCAACATGCCCTTTTCTGAAGCAATCACACTGTCCAATAAAGGAAAATCCATGTTCAAATTGGTGCCTCTGAACACCAAATATTACAGGAATTCCTTGTCAGCAGGATGCTCTGCCAAAAACACTCCACGAATGGGTTTACCCTTTCTTACAATCTTGTGGCCGCATTAGATTATCAGCTGATTTCTCTAAATATGTTTTAAGTATTAATTGTAGCATACTGGATAGTCCCAATAATGTTGACCTTAAAGTCCTATGTTTATTTCTGGATCGTTGGGCTATTCAGATCAATAAGCATTACAAATCCTGTCACTGGAAACATTTTTTTCCCTTATTTTATGTTAAGTACTTCTTTCTGTTTTCCTGTTTCCAACGCGAGCCACGTCTCTGCCCTCTGCTTTGCTTATTGTTTCCTTTCTCTCTTCTTTGTTCAGCTTTTGTACAATCATTTCTCTTTGCTCTGGCCCTTGTTCTGGCCTCATGTTCATTTCAGCCTCCGCCTTTTTTCCCTTGTAAACCTCTTTGATTGCAGTTGACAGTTTAAGATTTTTTTCTTTTACTTTCCCGAGGCCCCTGTTGCCATAGTGACACTTGACGAGGGGGAAGACAGAACTGCCTCCATTGGCACTCTGGTTGCTATAACAATGCCAGTTAGCTGAGAATTCTGTGGAAACTTGTAAGAAGGTGCTAGTTCACACCTTCTGTGGGACAGCCTGCCAGGAAATGTTTCTTAGTTAATGGTTGTTTGCAGCAGGAAAGCTCAAGTCCAGAAAGTTAAGGTCAGCCCACACTTCAGGAACTAAGAAATCAAGACACCAGTCCGCACACCCGAAAAAGTGGGTCTCCCTCCCCTGCCTTTGCTTGCCCTGCCTTCCTCCTCTATTCATGTTTGACATTAGAAGCATAACTGCTATGAATGGAACTGCATGCCCCCAGAATTTATATGTTGAATCCTAACCCCACAATGTGACTGTATTTGAAGACAGCACTTTTAAGATGTTAAGTAAGGGTAAATGAGGCTATATGGGCAAGGTCCTAATTCAATTAAACTGGGAGCCCTATAAGAAGAGAGACACAGTAAGAAGGCAGCTGTCTGCAATCCAGGCAGAAGGTCTCCACCAGGAACTAAATCCACCTTTACTTTGATCTTGAACCTTCAGCCTCCTGAACTGTGGGAAAACAAATTTCTTCTGTTTAAGCCCATTGTGTGGTATTTCTTATGGCAGTCCAAGCTGACTGATACAATACTTCAGTATTAACATCTATAGATCTTGTTAAGTGTTTTTGATTTTAAAGACATCAATTTCTGAGAATAAACCCAAGTAAGGGAACTATATAATCTTGCAATATGCATTATCAATGTTTCATTTTTGAATATGAGATGAACCAGGAGAAAAGGATGACAACATTCATTGCAGTTATTGTGATCCTTGTTTTATTGTTGTCCTTACAACTTTCTTATTCTCACTCATGAAAAGCAGAACAAAATTTTTCTTCTGTTTTTTCGCAATTGTGTCACCTACCTTGACTATAAAGCTACATAGCTTGCAACCATGCGCCCTGGTCTTTCGGCTTATGCCATCTCATATTGGATAAGGGAGCAAATTGCATCACACCATGAAAACGCTGAGGACTGATGTCAAAAGACTAAAGCTGCTTTTAAAAAATAAAGTCTATTAAAAAATATACCTATATATATATACACACACAAAACCTTTCTAGTGACAGGTGTTCTAATACAAAGAAAAGGCCAGAAAAATGTCAAAACTGACTGTGCACAACCAGAAAGAAAGAAGAAAAACGTGGCCCATCTTTAAGTGTGTCAAAGTAAAGGACTTCAGCATGGGGTGGTGTGAATGCAGAGGTCACGGACCAGCTTGTGCACTGGCCACTGCACTGAGCTCCACCAAAGGTGCTGACCCAGATAGCACGACTCTATTTGAGCAGACGTGAGGCACCAACATGTTGAAAATGACAGTGGCAATATGCTGAGTTATCGTGCATAACTTCCCAGAAAATTTTGGAGTGTAAATGCTGTGAAATTTTATGAGAATACGTAGGGAATGTCAAGGAAAATGAAGGTGCTTCTTGCAGAATGACATGAAAACTAATTATTAGTCTATGTGTGCTATAAAGCCAGCTGATTTTTCTTATCATCGTGGTAGAACAAGAGACTCTGTGTTATTATGACAACAATAACTTCCTTGTGTGGCACCACAGGCAGGCACTCTGCTGAGGGATTCACATCTATTATCTCTACTTTTCCTGCAAACTTGGAAGACGAGAAACCGATGGATGGGGAAAGGGGTTCTGAGAAGTCTAACTTGGTCAATTTCCAGTGTTTCCCTTTAAGGCTCAGACCTTCAAACCTGAAAATGTAGAAACTTTGACTGCAAACTGCTGCAGCTTTGAGTGGTGTGTGTGTGCGTGGGTGTGTGTGTGTGTGGGTGTGTGTGTGTGTGGGGCTGTCGATAGAGGAAATGAACAAGTGAGCCAGAATGGGGGCACAATTACTCAAGGGGAGTTAGGTCTGTTGCTTTATTTTGTCATTTCACTAGTCGCTTTATTGGTAACAGATTAGAATTATTACAATATATAACCATATTCAATTTTAGAACATCTCTATATTACTAATTGACATATAAATAAAATACCCTTCTCTGTTTTGTGGTTTTCCACACACTTTGGTTCCTGGAAACCCCAAAGCTTGAATGTTTCCATCTAATATCTGAGCTTCTCAGACAAACCTTTCATGTTCCTTAAGGAGAAAAATCCCATCAATAAAATGTTTTCAAAGAACTGTCTTCTCTTTGAAAATGCTCATATCATACTAAGCTTCTCCACAGGAATATGAGGATTCTCATTATTTCTATGAGAAATTTCCACTGAAAAGAGAGGACAGATTGGAATTTTAGGAATAGCATGGAGGAGAGCCAAACTAACCCAGAGGGCAATAAGGCAAAAGCCCGTGGACTTCTGGGCTGCTTATCACCTGGTCACTCTCTGGCCCCTCAGCTCCCAGCTGCTTTTGTGTTCTAACCCCAGGTAGTGGGGTCTGCCTAGTACCTAGTGATGGGTCATCCAGAGGGCATCCCTCAGGTGGGTGTTTAAAAGATAAGTCTACTCAGAACAAGAACCAGTGGCCCTTCTTTGTTGACCCCCAGAAATGAGCAGATGGGTCAGGGCTGTACCTAGTGTGGGAAGGCAGAGACAAGAGAAGAATCAGGAAACCTGCCTTCTTATCCCAGCTTTCTCATTCCCTGGACAACTCCGGAAGGACAACTAATGTTTCTGAAATTCAATTTCTTCTACAAATTTAAGGGTGTTTCAGATAAAAATCAATTTTTTCTAAAACTTTAAGGGTGTTAGGATACCACCATAATTAATATTATGGCTAATAAACTAAGGAATAACCTACACACATCCCTGGTCTTCAGACAAGGATGAAGTGCAGCTGTGTCCTGGGGACACTGATGTCATAACACACGCAAGGGGAGGAAGGCTTAGGGCTGCAGGAAACGTGCCTCTGGTTCCTTGACTCCAGAATCCTGGTGCCTTAGGCCAATTTCTTGCATATTAACTTTTTTACACCCCATTGCTGCAAAAGTATCTGAGGTGACTTAAAGAATGTATGACAAGTAGAATAAACTACGGAGATGAGGTGACTGGAGTAAAGGGAGAATAAGTGTAACCAAACACTAGCTCAGCAGATACGAACTGGGGGAAAATTTGGTTTTGACTCTCCTGATAAGTGTGTCAAGGAGGAAAAAGTGATCAATTATAAAATTCATTGTGTTGGTGGTGGTTGGAGTGGAGGTGAGAAGAGGGCGATTAGCTCAGAATAGTTGTTCCTAGAACTGAGCTGAGAGAGATGTTTCTCATGGTTTCTTATAAAGGAGAAATATGTGATATAACATAGTGGTTTTCAGCTAGGACATGCAAGAAAAGAGGGCCTCTATTAACATGTGTTAACATCTAGAATCCTAACCCCAGGCCATGTCAAGGTTATGATTCAGGAACTGCATCTGTGCATTTGACAAGAGCTTCAGGTTCTTTTGATGTAGTTAGGCCTGCAGAAAACCACCCCTACAATAAAAATGATACTGAGTTTCAAGGGTTGTTTTTTAATGCATTCTTCAACAGAGGCAAGTGGGAAAATGACAACGCATGATTAAATAAAAGCAATTTTATGAGGACCAGAGAATACAGGTTGGGTACACGGCTCAAAAAGAACCATGTTTCATCTTATGTTAAAATTACGTTAAAGCTTAAAACATCCAGAGGGTTCAAAAATAGGTAACTCCCTATTGTGAGTCTCCCTTTGTAATGAAGGTGGGCTGTTCCCAAACTACCACACTAAGACAGGCAGAGGGAGTCTGGAAGCATTTGCAAAATGTCTCGTCCTTTGGTTCAAGTTGATTATTCCAGTCCCTATTAGTTCACAGAGGGACTGAGATTCAAGGTTGGTTTCTTGACTCATTTTTCTGTAGTTCCTTAAAACCATGAAGCCTAATCCTTCAGTTTCCTTAATGGTATATTATAATAGTTCATACACTTCATAGTTACCCTGAAAAATAAATTATATAATGTATGCAATGCTCCTAGGAGATATTACCTGACATATATTACATATTCAATACATTTTAACTATTTTTATTTTTGTAGGAATTTCATTTGTGTTTGTGCATGAGCTTCTTAGGGGCTTAGTAGAATCTTTTAGATAATGGCAGTTCTAGCACTAGTAGATACTAAATTAATGTCTATATTTACTTTAAATATAAAAATTTGATAATTTTATCTTCATGAAACTAACATATTGTTTTAGGCAGTACTTTACAAGTTTTAATTTTATGATTGCATGGTCTTTTTTTTGTATCTACTAAGAAAAATAGCTTGTTAATATCTGTAAGTAAATACCACAGCAAAGATTTTAGTTAATATTTTTAAATATAGGAATTTTTACTTTAAAAAACATCTGCAGCCTCATTTTTAAATTGTCAGTGCATCCCCATGTGGCCATTCCTCTGAAGCTGAAGGTTGGAGGATGGCCAGAAATTTCCCCCCTCTGCTCTTCCCTTTTCTGTCCCTCGTCCTCCCTTCCAACCCTTGGTCACCTTGCTCTTGGTTTACCTCACCCTTTTTTTGTTTGTTTGTTAACAACTTTATTGAGATATAACATTTAAACCACAAAGCTTAAAGCATATTGTTCCATGGTGCTTAGTTTCCTCACAGACTTGTGCAGCTACCCCACAGCCAGCGTTAGGGCATAGGCCTCGCTCCCCTGAAGCCCCACACTCCTCAGTCACCCCTACTTGTGGCCCCTCCCCCAGCCCCTGGCAACCTCTGGTCTAATGTTGTCTCTATGGCTCTGTTTCTTCTGGATACCAAATGTATATGTGATCGTATAATGTTGACTGGCTTCACTGTGTTTTACAAATTCCATACTCTTCTACCTTTAATTTAGCCTGTGGTGCTAGATGGTTCCTAAGCTAGACAGGGCTAGGGCTGAGAAGAGCTTCGCATTCCCTATGACGAGGCACCTTCAAGGCTATCACACTGTCTGGGTGAGGTCTTTCTGACAGCTGTCTCAGTCAGCCTTGCTGAGAGGCCTTATCCATCACCCTCACCTCAGGAGGCAAGACTGCGCCTGAGGACAATAATAAAAGCATGAAGGGGAATAAACCCTTTGAAAAATGGAAGTTTTTTAAATTAATAAACATTTTTAGAGCATTTTTAGTGTCACAGCAAAACTGAGTAGAAAGTACAGAAGGCTCCCATGTACCTGCTGTCCCCACAAACATATAACCTCCCCATTATCAACACCCCCAGCAAAGTGGTTCATTTGTTATCATCAATGAACCTAAGTTGCCACATTATCACTCAAAATCTATAGTTTTCATTAAGGTTCACTCATGGTCTTGTACATTCTGTGGATTTTGACAAATGTATAATAACATACATCTACCACTATAACATTATACAGAATATTCTCACCGCTCTAAAAGTCCTCTGTGCTCTGCTTGTTTATCCCTCCCCTTCTCCCACCCGGCCGACAACCACTGATTTTTTATATTGTCTCCGTTGTTTGACCTTTTCTGGAATGTCATAGAGTTGGAATTATACAGAATGTGGCCTTTTCAAATGGGCTTCTTTCACTTAGTAATACAGGATGATTCAAAAGGAGGTTTACAGTTATGGGTATGCAAAACAGAGTTTATCCTTCTATTATCATTTGTTAATTACTGTATTATTTTCCATAAAAACAACTATTAACCTACTTTTGCCCCATGTCTAGGGTTCCTCCATGTTTTCTCATGGCTTGATAGCTCATTTCTTTTAGTTGCTGAATAATACTCTATAGTCTGGATGTACCATAGTTCATTTACCTGTCAACCTACTGAAGGACATATTGGTGGCTTCCAAGTTTTGAAAACTGTAAATAAAGCTACTCCATGTGCAGTTGCTTATGTGGATATACGTTTTCAACTCTTTTGTATAAACATCAAGGAGCAGGATTGCTGAATCATATGGAAGAGTATGTTTAGTTTTGTAAGTAACTGCTCAACTCTTCCAAAGTAGCTGTACCATTTTGCATTTCCACTAATGAATGAGAGTTCCTGTTATTCCATTCTCACCTGCATTTGGTAATGTCAGTGTATTGAATTTTGGCCATTCTAATAGGTATGTAGTAATATCTCATTGTTGTCTTAATTTGCATGCCCTGATGACATAAAATGTGAATCATCTTTCCATATGCTTATTGGCTATTTGTATGCCTTATGTGATGGACTGTCTGCCCATAGGTTTTGCCCATTTTTAATTGGGTTGTATGTTCCTTTATTGTTTAGTTTTAAGAGTTATTTGTGTATTTTAGATAAGTGTTTTATAAGATGTTTCCTTTGCAAATATTTTCTCCTAGTCTGTGGCTTGTCTTCTCATTACCTTGAAATTATCTTTTGCAGGGCAGAAATTTTTAATTTCAATGAAGTCTAGCTTTGTAATTACTTCTTTCATGGGTATTGCTTTTGGTGTTGTATCTGAAAAGGTTTCACCTTACCCAAAGTCAACCAAATTTTTCTTCTATGTTGTTTTCCATGAGTTTTATAGCTTTTTTTGTTTTACATTTGGGTCTCTAGTCCATTTTGAATTAAAATTTGTGAAGGATGGTATGTGTCTAGATTAATATTTTTGCGTGTGATTGCTCAGTTGTTTAGTACCATTTGTTGAAGAGACTGTCTTTGCTTTGTTATATCATTTACTAGTTTTAAGAGCTTTTCTTTTCATTTTAAATCTTCTACATAGATGACCCTATCCTCTGTGAACAGAGACAGTTTTATTTCTTTCTTTCCAGTCTGTATACATTTTATTTCCTTTTCTTGTCTTATTATAATCCCAGTACAATGTTTAAAGAAATGGTGAGAGATGACATCCTCACCTTATGACTTATCTTAGCAGGAAAGCTTAGAGTTTCTTACCATTAAGTATAACATTAGCTGTAGGTAGATGTGAGATATTTTTTATCAAGTGGAGAAAAATCCTCTTTATTCCCCATATTTTCTGAGTTTTTATTATAATGGGTATTACATATTGTCAAATACACTTTCTGCATTTATTGATCATCATGAAATTGTTCCTCCTTAGCCTGTTTATGTGATGACTTACATTAATTGATTTTCAAATGTTGAGCCAGCTTTGCATACTTGAGATAAATCCCGCTTGGTCATGGTGTAGAATTCTTTTTATACATTGTTAGATTTCATTTGTTAATATTTCTTTGAAGAGGTTTTTTTTTTTAACCTGTGTTCATGT